>BLKR01007865.1:0-29949 GCA_011170035.1 Teleogryllus occipitalis
ACGTTACATCATCTTATCACGTTTACCGCCTAACATAAACGAATGATGTACATCACGTGTAATGTAAAATAGTTCATAATTAAATCGTTAGAATGCGTTTATGATCTGAAAAACATTATGTTACAGCTGAGTTACACAATACAATAAAGGGATGATGGTCTTCTCACTGCGCGACCGGTCGCAGCGTTTTTCCTGCTGCATCCCTTTGTTCTTCTTTGCGGACGGGTCTACGAACCCTGCCCCCGCCGAAACCTCTTTTACGCTGGCACTACCAAAAATGGTTACCACAAAACCACATATGCCACCATTTAGAACTATTTAATTGCTAATTAATTACGCAAAACTTTTTTTTTTATCTTCAAATTTTTGCGTAATTAATGGCGAGCTAGCGGAAGATTGCGCTGGATCTACCACAATTAGTTACCACAAAACCAAATATTCCATTTTAAAAAGCGATTTAATTGTTAATTAATTACTTAAAAATTAAATTAATTGCTCTTCAAACTTCCGAGTAATTAGTTGTGAACTGCCGGGCGCGCCTTCAGCCAGCAGGCCGGCCGGTCGGCCGGTGGACCTGCTGGTCGCATGACATCACGGGTAAGGGTAGCCAGCGAGCGCGCCAGACCGCCTGCGCGCCGGCGCCGCCGCCACCGCCGCCCGCCCGCCCGACTGAATGACAAATTTAAATAAAATACACGAACAGGCCAAGAGCTGACTTCGATATTGAAACCATTTGTTGCATTACTAATCGATTTTGGTTGTGCCAGCGTAAGAGAGGACCCGGCGAACCCTGCCCCTTCCACGGCGTGCGGAGGTGCGGCGGTGGTGGCGTGTGAAGGGCCCTACCGCTAAGAGGAAGGGTGTCCTTCGTCCCGTGAAAAGAGACCCTTAGTCTGTCACCTCAGGTATATGGTCTCTAATTGCTCACCGAATTTTAACATTTTTACTTTCACAAATTTATGTTTTTCATTAATGATTATGTATCTTATTATTTTGTATAATTATTTCGATATACATATTACAAGAATAATTTTAAGTTGAACTTTTGAAAGCAAATGGATGTTAATTGGAATTATTACTTTAATTATAATGTTTTATTAAATTAATCATTTCATAAATTCAGACCCATTTCCTTATGACACTAAATATTGCAACTGTAGGACACGTTTTGTACTAAAAATTAAATTAAATGTAGTCGTAATGTAAAAATCACTTCTCACGAGAAAAATGTTTATATCACACTGTATTTACATAATTATCATATCGTTTATAAGCTGCAATAGTGGCAAAACCCAAAAAATCAGGTGTTGAGATAGAATAATGTGGTTTGCACTTTGTATTGAATTGCGTAATTCTTTCAGACTTCTGCCATTTGTTGGAGGAATACTGTACCGTAAGATATGCTGCTGTTGCTGCTTAAAGGTAGACCAATCTGCAATTCGGCAGAGTGCATTAACTCAAAATTCGTATTTTATCAGTTGCGTCACTATTGCAGCCCATGAGCGAAATATGATATAGATAAATTCCATTAGAAATCAATTCCCATCGTTAATAATGACAGCATAATTTTGAAGTGAAACTTTTTCAGTGAAATACTCTTCTGTGGGAAGGACAAATGTTTCGAAAAAATCTCTTTGCCAAAACTAAACACCCGAAAACGAGTATTTTATGTCAAAATGTCTATATCGATTTTTGCAGGATGACAAAACATGAAATGAGATATCTTTGTTTTTTTATTTTTATTTTAATTTATTTTCTTTTGGAGAGAACAATATAAAGATCAGTGTTAATATACTCTACATTTGTTATAGCTGCTTATATCTTCTTACAATTAACTTACAATAATCTTACAAAATTCCTAAAATACAACTTATATTACTACTAGGGTGGTAGAGGTATCTTTATACAATATCTCAACTTTGGATCGATATCTGAGAATTTATTTAGAAATGTATGGAAAGGAAATTTATTTTTAATGCGAGTTCTGTGAGTTGGGTTTTGGCAGGGTTAGTTTGTCTTAGCGGGGTTAGTTTGGGTATTTTTGGTATGTTTTGGAAGAAGTGGGGATATCTTTGTTTACCTACTTATAAAGGATAAATATCTACCAATGTATTTAGAATTAAAATAGTTTGCGAAATCTAGCAGGAATCCAGTGTCACCCACTCTGCTGAACTGTTATAACTAGTTAATAACCGGGAGCGGTTACTGCAGCGTCACTGCAGCGCCTCTGACCGAGAGGTCCTAGGTTCGAGTCCTGACGGTGGTAGGATTTTCGACACTAGCTTTTCAGCTAGGTCGAATTCAGTCGCTGTCTGGAGGAGAATTCTAGAACACCAGGCGAATGCCGGAGCAGTACCCTAACAAACGTGTCTCGGACCGCGCGCGATCTCTTCTTCCTCTTCCTTGTCCTATCCTCTCCCCTTACTTTGACATGCATTCCACTACTACATATTCCGGGAGACCGATCGGGAGCTTAGAGCTTTTCCCGGCTGTGCCTCTCTGGTGGGAGAGTCCTGCTTAAGGGGGAAACCCCGCAAGCCGACGGTAGGTCGGCGGCGGATCTCGTCATCCAGCGGGGGATCACAGCCATATCCCGAGTAAAACACGCACTACACTTACGGGACAAATGACCTAAGTTTTGACGCGCCCAGAATCACTAACCAACCAACCAACTAGTTAAACCAAACTCTCAGTTTTCCGATCTCCTGGTGTTTGACCGGCGCTGCCTCGCCGAGGTAGAGAGAGGTCACCAACCAAGAGGGTCATTACACAAGGTCGCCGACTACAAGCTTAGTGCAGAGCCGGAGCTCCATTTATAACAAGCTCCCGCGCGTCAGAGATTTGACTCGTAATTACCAAACCCCAGTAGCTGAGTTGGAGGAGACCGACAGATTGTTTGTGAACACGGCTCGGCAATCGACTGGCGTCTGTGTCCTAAGCCTTCACGCCACGTCACTGCGTTGGCTCAGTACGCTGAGACGATCACGAGGTCAGGGAGATTAGAATTTCGTGTCCGGCAATGCTGAGCGATGTCTCCCGCCATCGTTAACGCATCTTCTAAACGCTACTATACGCTAAACTATAATGACTTACGCGCATACATGACGTTGCTATTCTACAGAATAAAACTTAAGTTTTCGTTTATTGGCGAAACTTGACAGTTTTATAGGTAACGGTTCCGTAAGTTTATAATGTTACAATTTCTGTCATACCAGCCTCTCAGTTATTTCTAGAAAAAATACTCATCTAACGAAATGAGAAAATTGCTAACCAGCCAGGAATAGTTTTCATTTCTTACCTAATCAGAAAACAAACATGATTAAATCACAACTGTAACAGTACTCACAGTACAACCTTGCACATTTAAGTGATAATTTCATATAATGACTGTCTAGATTACTTTGAAAACAGCTCCAACTTTTAAATGATTATACTATTATCGACGATGAAACATTTTTAAAACGAAAGAAGGAAAGAAAATAACTTGTGTATTAGACGGCACAAACTGGCTATTATTATCGGAAAAGGTTACGTAATATTATAATATTACAATTTTCCCACTAGAAACACTTCAGCTTTAAATTGAAAAAGTCCAAACCAATTCAAACGAAGCGTCTGTGGTACATATTTGCATTTATTTCGAAAATCAAGGAACAGGGGTAATTTTTTACTTACAAATGAAGCAAGCATGAAAACATTTAATTATTACAGTATTTACAGCACATTATACAGAAAAGCAATGGGAATTTAATACAAGTGTCTCTTGATTACGTCGATGTGAACTTACAATTTTTGAATATTATTATCTCCGATAAAACATTTTAAAGTGAAAAAAGTGTGTTTGTTCTAATTTCAATATATTTCCTTTCATAAAATATTAACATCAGCACAGGACCACGTTCCAACTCCTTTAATACATGCTAACACAATAAAACAATACAATTGTTTTCGCATGTTGTTCTACGAATACTTTCTAGCATACTCGTTTACCTAACAAATCCAATTCAACATTTGAGCATCGTTTCACTGAATGACTTGTGAGAAAAATATTCAAACTATACGTAACAACGTTGTTATTGCGTAATGACCGTCTTAAAACAGTAAGTACACATGTACACAATACATCCGTACTCAGTACGGATGCATATGATCAAGTAAGAGATAATTTATGATATGTCGATGCCCACAGGTAAAAATATGTAAAAGGTAAATATTATTGACATTGGTCAGCAAACGCAATGTTAATAAAAAGAGGAAACCGGTTGACCATGAAATAAATATCTGATAAAAGCAGGAAAATTAGAATTATTAGTAGAAGTCGAAGATTAATACAATCGACTTGCTCAATGTGGGGCTGATTAAATTAAATACCCAGGAAATTAAGATGATTTCAAAGTGTATTCTATCAACGTGTACATACTTGGAAAACAAGCGAGAAAATTGTTGTAAATATTACGAACTTATTAACAAATGTTTTGTTCAAGTTTTAGTTTCTTGAAATATTGGGTTATTGGTAATAGTATTTTTAATAATTTATAGTATTTTGTTTGTATAACGATTTTTTTAGTGAATGTTTGTGTTTCTTGTGTTATCATCTAGTTTTCAAAATCGATAAGGGGACGTGAATAAGCCACGAAATATTTTTTCACATTCGTTATATTCTAAAACGGGCTTTCGAAATACCTATTTTTGGTGGGAAATAAGATTGAACGGAGATCTAAACCAAATGTTGGTATGCTGAATTTCTAAAGATTTGTCGCATATCAGTAGAATTATTACAAAATGACTTGGAAATGGAACACCGTAGAACTGTAATTAACATCTGTTATGAAAATACCATTCATACAGACTTTTTAAAACATTAAATGTCTGTGATAAAATGGAGTAGTACAGGGAAAAGGAAAATGTAAAAACGATCCATGAGCCTATGCGATCTGCAAAATTGACGCGTACGGAAACAAATTACATTTGACATCGCTATAAAAACAAATATACTTAATGGCGCGTATGTTTATAGTGACATATCGCAGTAGATCCATCGTGATTGTAACGTTCCAGGTTTTGTATCATTATTTATACGGTACTATATACATTTCTATATAATTCGAGCGGTTCCCAATATGTTGACTATTCTGACGTTTCGTATTTGGACCGTTCGGCCTCGCAGATAACATTTTCAATGCTCAAACGACCTCGTTGATTCAGAAACGGCCGATGCTTTGTGTCCAATCCTGCAGAGTTTATGTAGTGTGAATAGTTTCCTGCGCGCGCGAGTCTCTCCGAAACCGCTCAGCTTGGCGGTTTGTTCGAATAGAGATAGGAATTTGATGTGGGTTATAAAGGATTTTCTTCTAATGCTGTGTCCCTAAAGCGATGAGGGCAATCAAGTACAGAAACCTGACACAAATGTTTTCTGGTCAATTATTGAATGATTAGTTATATAGTGTACATAATAAATAAATAAAAATAATTAAATAAAAATAAGTAACTAAATAAAAATAAGTATCTAAATCAAAAAAAGTAACTAAATAAAAAGATATAAATAAAAACTCTGAAATTATTTAATAGATTTAATTGATAATTTTAAAAACTACTTTGGAAATTTTAATATAAATAGTTAAATTAACAAAATGTAAGACGTGGTTATGTTACACTTCCATTGAGAATTACAAGTTGAAGTGAAAATGTTTATAAAATCAAAGAACTGACTCATTTTCCTGGATATTTTTGTCCAAAGACATAATGTCATCTAAATAGCTATAACAATAAAAATTATTTTTAAAGAGAGCTCAAGCTATTAAATAGTATATTCTAAAAACTTTTCTTGCTTTGGAAGTAAGTAATTTTAATTAAGTCATTTTTGTCTCATATTTTTACTTTCTAGCTACCGCTTTTGCGGTACAAAGAAAGATATGGATTGCTGTGCGAAATAATGGCAAATTTTCGGCAGAAAAACTCTTATTACAGGGCCCTGCCAACGAAAAGTGGATAAATTCAGTTGCTTAATTTAGAAAAAAATCCTCTAACACGTCGTGTAGTCAGTATTCATGTTTAGAGGGTCATTGATATCTAAAAATAAAATTACGGCAAAATGTCTGTCTATCCGTCCGTCCGGCTGTGAACAACACTAGCGGCTAACCCGTTCAGACGATTTTCTCCAAAATTCATATTCCTCAATCGATGTTGGTGATGTTTCGGCCCCTTGAATTCGAAAACGATATTTCAATTTTAGGGGATTTTTTGGAGGATTTCAGATGAAGCCCCTGAGACATTTTCAAAATTTTCAAAAAGAGGTCCATCGTTTTCGAATAAATTTTGTTGTTGGATAGTGTGAAGGATTTTTACGAGATTGGTGCAGGTCTTATTTACGTTGAAAACTGATTTCTCGAAAATTTCAAAAATGTAAAATTTTATTAGCGTCTTCGTACAACTATAATCATGAAGACAGAATCTTCTCCACTTAATAGAATCTGTCACTTAAAGATAAATTTTGAAATAAGATCATGAACAATTTTTCAAAATTTTCAGTACTTTTTGAGGAATTTTGCGTGAAAGTACGAGCGAGAGAGTGCGTTCTGTTTTAGCGCCACAACTTTAATGGTTTTTTTTGTCCATTCATACTTTAAAGTACTTTCTAATATTTCCTTATGTATTGTTATAGACCCTCTGAAGATGGGAAGCGTGTTTCAGAGTGTTGACTTCGGATTGTTTAAATAAGTATTAAAGCATTAATTTTTGTAGTTTGATTATTTCTTAATTCATATGACGGAGTACAAGATATCTTATACCGCCGCTGAACTCTTTAAATCTTTGTTTCAAAGACCTACCAATCTGATCCATTTAGAGTGTATTAAGTGCCATACAATTGCCTCAGAAAATGGGGTAAACACAACATGTTAGAGACATAAATAGGGTCTAGGGAAATGGTTTGAGATTCCGACAGATATTTAAAATTGTTTTCGGAAGCGAAATTAGACTTCAACCTAGACGTACGCTGGAGATAATCCATATAAACTAGCGGGTTCGGTGGTATAAGGGTTAGCATATCAGGTTGTACCCAAGCTTGCGGGTTCAAACCCGACCAAAGGCGTGTATTTTTAAGAGGAAAAATTTTTCGTCCACCTTCCTTTGAAGATGCAATAAACTCGGCTGTCCCATGTAGTAGATTTACTGCATGTAAAAGATCCTCAAGCCTAAGAGAAGTCTCTGAGCTAAATTCAAATCGCCTGTTCAAATTAAAATCGCCTGAAATAAGGCGTTAATTTATCTTAAAATAAATATTGCATAATTTTCAACATAAAATTTGTGGTGAACCTACGGCCACGGGCACCCGGAACAAACAGTCTTACCTAGATTTGGCCTTCCCGGATATCTAGGACGGGAGTGGGGACTCAGTGCATGAACTGATGTCACTGCAGCGCCTTTGACCGGGAGGTCCTAGGTTCGAGTCCCGACGGCGGCAGGATTTTTTACACAAGCTTTGCAGCTAGGTTGAATTCAGGTGCTGTTTGGAGGAGAATTCTAGCGGCCGCCTGCTCTGGTCGGTAATTTTCCGTGGTTTCTCCGATCATCACCAGGCGAATGCCGGAGCAGTGCCCTAACAAACGGACTGCGCGCGATCTTTGTTTCCTCTTCCTTGTCCTATCCTCACCCCTTACACACATACTTACACTAACATGCACTACACTACCACAAATGCAGGGAGGCCGGTCGGGAGTTTATAGCTTGTCCCGACTGGGGCGGTGCTCTGCTGGTGGGATATACCTGGTTAGGGAAAATTACGTTTGTCGACGGTAGATCGGCGCCGGATCTCTTCATCCAGCGGGGGAAGATCACCTACACCTCCCAATGAAGAACATGCTCTACCCTTACGGAACTAATGATCTCAGTAGTTGACGCGCCCGGAATCAGTCAACCCAGACAGCGGCTGAGTTCGACGTAGGTAGTGGTTAGTATCGAAATTCCGGCCACAGGCTGCGGTCTGTCGCCGCAGCCGTTGCGTCCCACGCAACGTGCTCACGGTGGACGAGCACCGATGCCCCGGGGCCCCGTACCCCCCCTCCCCCTCCCCCGCCCTCGCCCACGCCCCCAATCGGCGCTTCCCAACCCTCGCAAGCCGGTCGCTGCGCTTCACGCTCCTCTGAACCATGATGGAAGGAGATGGGTGGGCTACTCCAGCGCACCGATTTTTGCTCGTTCTGAGCAGCACCAGTTTGTGCCAGGACCCACGTGACCAGTAACAAAGGAAATATTTTTAAAAAAATTGAACATTGATTGGTTGGTGGTTGTTAATGATTCCGGGTGCGTCAACGGCTTAGGTCATTAGTCCCAAAAGTGTAGTGCATGTTTTTCCTTGGGGATATGGCGGTGGTCTTCCCCTGCGGGATGGCGAGATCCGGCGCCGACCTACCGCCGGCTAGCGGGGTTTCCCGCTAACCAGGACTCTCCCACCAGCAAGACACCGCCCCAGTCGGGACCCGTTTGGTATGGTAATGGATTAATGGAACAATATTCAACAGTGACGAACTAAAAATAAAACGATGAAGGTGTACAAGATGCAATATTTAAAAGAAATGCTTCAATATCTTGTTCGGTGTCATTTAAAATTATCGCTAATATTGTGACGAAAATGGTGTCTGAAGCTCATTGACTGAAGTCGGATACAATGCGCAAGAGCTCACCCATATCATTCTATCATTCTACGATCCATTGCGATTTGTGAGTAATTATTGGGGGGCCGATTTTGATGACCTATAAGATCACCAAAATGATCAATAGAATATTCTTAAAATGTTTTTAAAATGCCCTAAAAGCAAAGAAAAATAACGTAAACAATTTGATCAAAACAAGTTCAAATGAACAACTCAAGCTGTTGGATTATGTTATTGATGTAATCCAAGCTTCTTCCTTTCGTTGAAGTGAATTCAGCTTGTAATATTTGGTTTGAGCTGTTTCTTGCCAGGAAATCTCTATCGCTTTGAGTAGGGGAGAGTTACGTTAACTGGACAGATTAGATTAAGTGGTCCATGCTTTTCAATGTTATTGGGAAGTGATTCCTGCTTTTTCACTGGATGGCATTGTAGAATGACAGGGCTGATAATCTAAGCCACTTTCAGAAGTTGCGGGTCTTCATTGTTGAGTACAATAAGGCATTTTGTTTCTGAAAGGCCAGAAGTATTTTCAACCCCTCATCTCTTTTGCAATTTTATTGCCATTGAATAACAACTACAAGAAAAATATTCACACTAGATTAATTGTTAGTATTTATGCTTTATAATAGTGTTTTGTTTTTAATAATAAGTCGCGGCTTGAATGTTTTCGGACATATAAAGAATATATGTACTGTGGGGTTAACTGGACCGCCGGAATGTGACGTTAAGTGGACCAGTCCAGTTACCCTCTTTATTTCTTTTCGGAAATAGTATTTGCATATTTGCAATTAAATTGATATCAATTGATACCCTGAGATATTTCTCCCTGACCAACCAAAATGCTTTTGTTTCAAAAGTAGATATTGTTAGAAAGTTGCCGTGCCAGCTGAAGAACGGTAGGGAAATATTTAAAGATATGATTTCTTTTAACGTAACTTTGGAAGAGTAATCTTCGTTAAGCATTTTCTATATTTATGTGTAGAAAGAGGCTATGGAAATGTGTAGAAGAATTTATTTTTATTAAAACGTCAATGTTATTTTCACGATTTATTTTGGTCCACTTAACCGTACCGGTTAGGTTAACTGGTCCTATTGCAAATGAATAAAACATACCATATTTCAAAACAACTGTAGGCAAAATGATTTAGTTTGTTCTCACAATACAAGGAGAGAGCCTTACTGAAATATCATGCGAAATTTCGCGTGTGTATGTCAAGTACATAACATTTTTAAGCAATTTTTAATAACCTAACTCTCCCCTAGTTATCGACAATACGACCAAACCGACAATGACTCTGATAGGCGTCACAGCAACTCTAAATTACTTACTCACATCGGCTGGCATGACTATTTCTGGGTAAAGAAGTCGAATAGGCAAGTCAGTAATTCTGCGGAGAACATTTCTTGCAGCGGCCGGCTGCTCTGATCGGTTGTTTTCCGTGGTTTCTCCGATCAACACAAGGCGAATGCCGGAAAAGTACCCTACCAAACGGGTCACAGACCGCGCGCGATCTTTCCTTCCTCTTCCTTGTCCTATCCTCTCGCCTTATGCACACACACTTACACTAACATGCACCACACTACCACATATTCCGGAAGACCGGCCGGGAGCTTGTCCCAGCTGGGGCGGGGAAGATCACCGCCATCTCCCGAGGGAGAAAACATGCACTACACTTACGTAACTAATTACCAAAGCAGTTAGCGTCCCCGGAAACACGAAAAAATCAATCAAAATCAATCAATCAATAAACAATCAGTAATGAACTAGTAAATCATAAAAATTATTTGCTACTTTAACAGAGAGCGAATTAATTTGAAGATTACAGGAAATAATTAACTTTTATTTTTCTTACTATCTGTTTAACATTGTTGCTCGTAAGCTACTCTATAAGTACAAATCTCAAGTCAACAATGAAATTTTGAATAACATTGGAATTCCAACGCTTTGTTGTTCTCTTGTTTTCTCTTCATCCTGCATTACATTGCGACTCTCGTGGAGCGGCACACGTGTTACAGGGCTTTTGAAGCTTAATCTAGAATTAGTTGAAAGTGCGCGCAACCGTTAAAACGTGAATATAATGGAATTATCACGGTATACTGAAGTTGATTTATTATGGAATATCAGATTTTAAGTTTGTATCAAATAATGTGTGTGTTAAAATTGAATCTATATACACCCTACAGTTCGATGTAGCTGCCTGTATATTACATGTTTACGTACACCCTGTTACTGTAAATATTGTCATACAAATAAGCCTCGTCGTTTTCCGTTGTATTTACCTTAGTTTTATTGGTTCAAAGCAACTTACTGATCAATAGAAATGGGGCGTAGATGTACAAGCAAATTTCTGCTGTCTAGCCGGTAACAAAACATCCAATATCGTGGCATAATTCTTCAATCGCTTTGAAGAATATTTTCCCTTACAAAATATATAAAATATGAATATCACCAGAAAACGTTTTTTAAACATATTATAAAATATAAAATATGTCTGTAGAATGTGTAGTACTTAATCTTCTGAGTCAATGCCCCACAACTTCATCAGGTTTTTCGTCAAGTTTCCCTTGATCCATTGACGAATATTAAGATGATTATTTTTTGTCTTTAGAACATAAATGTAGTTTCGCTATCTTCGCACCTTTTACTAAATAAATAAGTAAATAATTAAACCTAAATAAAAATAATACTCAAAATAGATAAAACATTATAAATAAAACTTACTCTTTAGGTAGATTTTAGAGGTAAAAATCTGTATCTTCGAACAAAAGGAGGACAGAGAAAACCTGGAATATGGCGAACGTCACGCCTTATGAGTAGCACTTAATTTGATTCTTGCACTATCCTGGAAAATTAGTAACCCGAGGCTGCTAGAGCGGTCCGACAAATAACATTTGTTTATGAATTCCATTTATTATAGTTAAGAAACAAAAAAATACAATAAATAGCATAATGCTCGAATAAGAAAAATACCTCATATACATATAATTTTATTCGAGATTATCGAGATTTTACTGAAAACAGCTCTTCGGGAATTTCCGAAGGAACTTCACAATATTCCTTGATTTTGTACCAACAAACCAGTCAAAATACGATTATGCAGTAATTAAATACGCACTATGCCAAACTGAACCGCTGCTTTTATCCTGCAGCTTCTGCAAACAACACGTCTCTATGTTAGAGATGACTGTATTCGTACAGGTGAGCGTATACCTTGTGTGGTCTACCACTCCACACAATTTCTTGTTTAACCAGAAGGATTGTTCCTAGAGATGAGCGTCCTGGCCTTCTCGGCTTTAACCCGCACCACAATCCACTGCACGAATATCTTAAGGTTGGTATTTGGGTCGCGCTAGAACGCAGTTACCCTTCTCGGCAACCTTCCGATCCAATGCCTGGGTCGGGCCGCTCTGCAAGCTCAGGGCTACTAGCTTTCCAGGCAGTACCGGAGTCGAATTAAGTGCTGCTCAAAATGTGCCGGGGCAAGTCCCTTCTCATTGCTCTGAGTATCGGCCCAGAGTATCGGCCCTGACGAAGCCAAGGGCCCAACTGGGGGCCACCCGGGATAAAGCGCGGGGACTCGGGGGCTTCAACCCATCGCTTTACTTTCTCTACCTTAAAGCTTTCGACGCGGGTGTCGCTTGAACCCCTAGGGAAATCTGTCAGGGAGGTTTATGCTCCCAATGTGGACTTTTATATGTGGGTTTGAGGTACGCCGCCAGCTGCACTGAGGATGTTGGCTAACAAACCCCATGCCCAATCCCCCCAAAAAGTCCAGTGGTGAGCCCCCTACTCCCTGCCTACACCTTGAAGCTAACGACGTAAGAGCCGCCTTGAAACTCGGGGTACGCATTGCCGTTTACAATCGTCCATCTGAAACCATGACCTGCGAGTTCGATGGCTCCCATCTAGTGTTGCACTAGGGGGGTTCCTGAAGGTGTTTTTGCACTGGATGGGGATTGCAGTCAAGAAGGCCAACCCCCCATCCCGGGGAGCAATCCGCCTGGTAGAACAAGAAATTATGTGATGTAGTAGAATCATGTGACATGTGGTAGACCCCTCATGGTACATATCTGTAAGTAGAGAGGGAATGGTCAGGGATTTTTAATATCCTTTTCTCGGCCATTGGAAGGTAGGGGAGAGAAACCCGGTTGGTGCAGAAGGCTACCAAAGAGTGGTGGCAAGAACCTTGTTTTAGCCTGCAAGGGCGCAGCCTTCAGTGGTCAGTGAAAATCCCGTGGAAGTTAGTAATGTCGACTGACAAACATATTTTTTAAATGTATTGAGCATCCGTTCGGCTGAAATTCTTTCGAGGATTTAAAGTTTAGGTACATGAACTACAAGATTTTGGGACACCTTCAATCGAAATTGGTGCATAAGACGTACCCCTCAAATTTAAAATCAATTTGAAAAATAAATTTTGAATTGTTGAATGGTGAAGCGTTCATCGCACACTAGATGCATTAATAATTGAATGTGCGACGAGCTACCCCAAAGTGGGGCAACAGTTAGTTGCCATGGCACAAAGACACAGAAGAAATACGAACTTGAAAGAGTGCTTAGCGCTGAATGTTCGTACTTTTTAGTACTGGAGTGTTAGCCAGTTTTCAGTACTCGAGTGGAGTGAAGCAGAGTTAGGCAACGCCCGAAAGCTTCGCTAACTGGGCACTGAATGACGTGTGACAAACGCAGAAACCCTTCCTTGGCACTGCGGGAGAGTGTCCCGTGGATTGCAGTCAAGGATAACTGAAAATAACGCATGGATTGGGAATGATCTGTGAAGTCGAACGTGCCGACGAAACTTTACTTGAAACAAAAAACAAATTAAAGAGCAAGACATAGTATGAACTTTAATGAGTCTTCTCCTGTCAATGTTCCGTGTAGAAACAAAATTAATATAATTAATTAATAAATTATATTAATTAATTATTATAACTATCATTGTCACTTTGTCGACAGCTGACCATTCCATTGACCCAGAACCTGCAGTAGCACGAAGCCCTTGATGGAGATGGGCAGAGGATACATTGAAGAAAATGATGTGGTGCTTTCACTATACATGAGCAGAAGATGGGGATCTAAGGAATAGAAGTTTTCAGAGCATATGGATAGTGAAATCCATACTGAAGAATAAATCTAAAATCAAGCAAGATGGACACCAAATGACGATGCTTAAAAGAGGAAAATTTACGGTAAAACTGCTTGTGGCTATTCAAAGAAATTTGCAGTGTGGTGATCGATCGAATTATTCTCATGACGAAAGTTTCGAACCTTCTGAAACCCCTCAAAACTGTAAAGAAACATTCCGCCCCATGAAAGGTTAATTGGTGGAGGCAATAATTGTCGAATTATAATTAATTTTTCAATTATTGGTGGATTCGTAGGCTTCCGTGGCCGGAGTCATTTGGTACTTGGTTGTCCAGGACGAGCCGCGTCATACGCGGTCGAGCTGACGTTTTGTGCATCATATTGTAGCTTTCTTCTGACCTATACTGTCACTCATCAGTCTGTCATAATATCTAAAATTCTTTAAAGATCTAACATTCAGACATACATTGCTTTATATAAAAATACCTTGCTTCAGTATTAAATGTTTCGAGGAAAATATTTGGAGCAGTTTTTAAAAAAAACTTGCATTTAAAATTGCCTACACTTTTTGCAAAATTACGCGAAAAATATTCGTATTTCAAATAAACTGAACAGGACTTTTAGTAAAGATTTACCTCTGAGGAATAGATTAATTAAAAAAACATTAATCTTCAATATTGTAGTTGTATGAAGACAGAAAAAAAATTGAACTTTTAACAATTTTCCAAATATCTGAGAGTTTCACGGAAATGAGACATGCGGCATTATTCTACGCGTTACTTTTTGTATCTGAGAAAAACTAACCAAAAATATGGAGATATTTTTGAGAAAAAATGTAAAATGTTCTTGAGGCCTCTTGTAAAGTCAAAATATTCGTTTCAAATTCAAGAGGCCGTCGGGCATATTGAACGTGAAATATCAACTTTGGTGAAAATCCTCCCTACGGTCAAGTTACCCTGCGGTAAGAATCCTCCCTAGGGAAAAAAACAGATGAATGGGGGTGTAAGCGAGCCTAAGGTAATATGACTGTAAAGTTCCCCTTAACAATTTGGGCCATTTATTTCGTCCGCAACTCTTCACTGTGGGGACCAAGACTGGCGCCACAGCAGTTGGATCACATTTGTTTTCCTCAGAGGATTCTGATGATGAGGATTGCCCACCAAGCGTTGCCAAGTAACCTCGAAGGCACGTTATTTGTGTTGAAGATACCTGGGGCTGAAGAATGTTCTGGTTTCTTTTTTCACTATTCAGTTTTACCTTTGTGCAGAGTGCATCTATAAAAACAACTTATTTCCATTTCAAGCTAGTAAATGAAGTGTGAGAGTAATGTATAATTCAATTCTCCGTAATTCATACATTATTAACATGTGATTTCTTTATTTAAAAACTACAAAAACTTCAAATACACATGTGTCGAAATTTCGTTTTTCAAGATTTGCCAGTTATCGATATAATAAACAAGATTTTGAACCGAAAGGCTTCTGCAGAATTATTTGGTTATTGAAAACCATAAAAATATTAGCATGAGCACTTCCGCTGGTATATCTATGGGTGTGTGAGAAACATTTACTGGCACATATATTTGAATTATTTTATAACGGTCACTAGTTTTATTTTCACTTCATTAGCGTTTCAAAATTGAGACGTTCTGAAATATAACCATCTATATACCCGTATTGTTGCCCTCAAATTCCTGTAACCTGTTTCCGAATTTCTAATAAATATATGGGCGCCAGGAAATGGTTACGAGAATGAACTCCCAAATTATATTTAATTATAACACAGTTGCTGGCTCAGTTTGCAGTTTCTTTATCGAAATAATCGTGAGTACTTACGATTATTTAATTCGCCCCCCGTGCGGAGAAGCGTGGAATTTGAAATGCAAAATTTAAATATCCTACTGCTTTGCACGTGTCGACAAATGATAATCAGCTTTCATCAATAGAAAATAAATTTATTTATAAATTTTAGTAACTGTTAAAATAAACAAATTATAACATTCTTTTTGGTCATGACCTTTACTATAGTGCTATAGAACATGTTATCCATGAGAATATTGGGCGCTGTCCTGGTAAAGGATGTCTCTCCTTAGACTTCAGCAATGGGCCTCGTCCAATCTTCTTTCTTGCTTCCAAGTAAATCCGTATCTTGTCGTTTCTTCTCATAAACCACTATGTACACTTTTTATCCATTGGCATTCCATCCACATCCACCTGCTTGAATTGCTACAAGTTCTAATACTCCTTTTTGTTCATTATCTAAGCAAAATCTTAAGTGCTGTTAAAATATTAGCATATAAGTTCACGAAGTTATCATCGGGTTCCTATCATCGGAGACTAAGTTCGATTGTCATTGTCCGCTTAGTAAATTGTATAAGTCCCACTTTTGGTATTTACTGTTCACTTCGTATAAAACAATTTCTAAGTTCTATCTTTTGAATACTAACAACGACAAATCACTACGTCCTCGTAAACTCGCGTAAATTTTCTATGTTCAAGTAAACTGCTACATATCTAGCATCCTGATCCGATCGCTATCGTGTCGAGAGCTCGAGTGAATCTTCTTGTATCCTTCTTCAACATGTCAACTTTTTTCATCTTTTACTCTCTTGTTTAAAACAAAATTATGCGATCTACCTCGCGGCGTCATCTACGTAATTATTTTTTATCAATAAGTCACTTTTTTACATTCCCATGACACTTCCGGTATATTAGAATGGAATTTTCTCATTCGTGTAACTAGGCATCTCTTAAGTTTGTTTATATTTCTTCGTAGGTGAAACCGCGGATGCTACTTATCGTCCACTTTTGAACTAATGGGCATTGTTTATATGTTGCACTCCGGTACCATGGCAACCAGCTACGATTTGCTAATAAAGTGTTATTTTTAATGAAATTCGCTGAATTTCATGTTGTTGACAATCTGGTATGTCACAGTACCTATACTTGGGTTTCTAAATAGCACTGGATTTGTTAACATGACGTTAATCAAGATTAAATTTTAGGAAAACACAAAATGATTTTCCGAACTTCGCGTCACAAAAAAATATTTTAAGACATTTCTTGCAAAACATAATGTACTACATCATTCTAAGTATTTCTGCGAGACAGAATATCGTCAATTGCATTTACAAACCAAGAATCCAAATCAGCATGGATAACTTCCGTACCTAACCTCAAAATATCCCGATGCACTGAACTGCACTGACTAGATCGACAGGGCAGTTTAGGGCGTCCCGAGTGCACCCTGGTTCCGTGTCGTTGTGCGAATGGAACATGCCCTCCTTTGCACAGGTGCGCCCTAGCGGTCGAATGGAACACGAAAGCTGACCTGAGTGCGCCGTGGGTGCGCACCAGTGCAGCGAATGGAAAACGCTATAAGCCGCCTGCCCTAGCCGTCCCTCGCGCAGTTGGCAGTCGATGCTATCTGGCCAGCAAACTCCACGGCTCGCAGTAAAACAGTGAAGGGTTCCGGACGAAATAAAATGGCCCAAATTGTGAAGGGGGAGGGTTACAAACATATTGTCATAGGCTCGCTGGCACCCCTCTTCCCCCTGTTTTTTCCCGGCTAAGCCCCCACAATACTTTCGCTTGTGCTTTTGTTCTTGGCAACACTACTGTAATCCATCTCATCTAACAATCATTTCATACTTTTTTCCTCTGCAAGTCTGTTTTTTTTATTCTGATACGATAGAATACCAAATGCATTAATGATACGGGGAGTTATATTTTGCGAAAAACTCTATGGTATCTTCTGATGAGTATTTTGGATTGGATTCTATTACAATAGCAATTTTCGCCCAGTGAAATGAGACCTTATATTATATGAAGCGTATTTAACTCTGTATTGATCTGATAAATGGGATTTGGTTTCCCGTGAAAACAAACTGCGGAGCCAAACAATACAGTGCTTTGACCATGGCAATTATTTGCTTTTAATAAATCCAATTCGAATTCCATCATGTAATTAAAGATAAACCGTTATCGCATCATGCCATGAGTCCCAAATTCTATCTGTAAAATTTACAAAATATTTTAAAGTGACATTTGTTAATGCAAGCAAAAATTTCGTCGTAACGAATATATTATTAAAATCGCGAGCTTTCTCCATGTTCGTATTTAAGATGATCAAAAAGCAAAAAGCACACAGAACAAAAATGATCGCAAACTAAATTAATTAATGTTTAACAACCTATTAAACGTTTGTAATATTTGTTACAAATCAGACATTTTGTTTGAAGGTAGAAAAAATTTGCAACCTTGTGGCTGTTTTCTTAAATAATGTATCTTTAATGACTTAAGCCATTAATATAAGTAATAATATCTGGAGATGAATATAAAATGTTCTGAAGAAGTATGATGCACACGGTAGACACTATAGTGACTAAGCACTAACGTCCCTTTCCTCAAGACAACGTGGCCAATAGTGCGGTGTAGTATTAAATCGAAACGTTTAATTTCTCTTTGCTCAAGTTTCTTCTCTTCGCTTTCCACGTATGGAAAATTTAAGTTTGTCAGTGTAGATCGACGAAAGAAAAGGAGCAGAGGGAAGAAGCGATGATAAAAAATGAAAAGAATATTCCAAAATGGAACAGAAGGGAGTTTGTCGTTGAAGTCGTGCCAAGATGATGTCGTCGCTCTTTCTTTCCTTTTTCCTCGGTAACGGCGTTTGGCCGTAGCTCAAGGTCGGCGGTGCCAAAGCGAGCGGGTTCTCCAGGGAAAGGTGGGGGGGGGGGGCTCCTGCTACGACCCGCGAAAGGGCGAGAAAAAGAGCGAAAATATATAAAGGGGTTTAAAAATGGGGGAGGGGGCAATATTAGACGGCGAGGGTGTCATAGTACGGTCGACTTTGGGGGGAGATATAGTAGCAAGTGTTGAGCACTGTGGAGGCGGGAGCGGGTGGCCGGGTGGATGCAAAGACGCGGACAAACGCTGGGAAAAGGCGAGCGGAGGTGACGGGTCAGCTGAAAGGGAGAAGCGGATAGGGCGGAAGTGCGTGAAGGCGGAAGATGAAGCAAAGAGAGGGAGAACAAAGCTGTGCAACAATGCATACTTTCCTGTATTCTTTTATACCTGTTATGCAGTATTACAATATTTTAACTTGTACTCTACGAATAATTCAGCCACCTCTTAATGAACTCATCTGAAGCAGCGGGAGGGATACGAAAGAAAAGATAATTTTTGAATACTTCATTGTTTGATGAAAATGGCACTTATGCCATTGAATTTAGTGTATTGTGGTCAATCTTCAAGACGTTCTTTTAAACAGTTTGCTGTCCATGGTTTTTCCAACCGCCGTTATCACTAACCGCAATAACCACAGATATCGAAATTCTGCAAAGAATGCTTTTATTATAATCAAGAAGACGGGAAATATTCACAAGAAAACATGAAATTTAGAAATATTTTAAGATATTTTTTAAAGTAGTGATGCTCACAAAAGCATTAAATAGTCTCCTATATTATTTCAGTAGTATACATACCTTTTGCGGCTCCCACAAGCAACAAATCTTTATACATGAGGTCTCTAAAGAAAGAGAATTTCACGGAGACGTGACAAATTACATTTTGACTTTAAAAATATGAAGTTTTAAAAAACACATCTAAAGATTCATGTCAAATGCAACCCGCAACACTTTCAGCATTTGTGAATTTATATTGTTAACTCCTAAACAAAGCGTTCTAGATCCTTACAAAGTAATATTTTGAGGCCATTGGTCTCATATACAAGTTCCTCACAATCTACAGGATGAGAACTTCGTGATAGGTTCGACGCTTCTCGATTCTACCCCACCTGTTCAGAGCCGTGCAGAACCCGAAACTGTATGTGAAATTAAGCAAATTACTTGATATTCTAGGCGATTAAATTACATGGGTAATAAAGTTAAATAAGAATAGTTTGTATTGACAAGGATGTATTGATATCGATTGAAAGGAATATATGTACTAGTAATTACATATTACATTTACTAGTAATTCACATATTTTTGTGATTTGGAAGTAAAAAGAGCAAATTTCATTGCAGCATGGAAAGAAAAATTATTTTTGGATATTGCAAGAGATACGCCAAATTTTTAGTTGCGCTGAGTGCTCAGGCACATTAAAAAATGTAATTGTTGCGACAGTACAGTTTATCATGCTGCTGATTATGAAAAAGTATCCTAAAGGTTCCCGAAAAAATATTACAAAATAAATTAATAATAAAAATACTGAAAGCAAATGAAATTAAAATTTAAAAAAATTACGGTAATTAAAAATCAATTATTTTTCTTCTTGCATTTCACATTGTGATCAGTAATGGTACTTCTCATTCGACATTTACAAATATTCAAAGAAAAAATACTGCTCACATTTGTTCGTTGATAAAAACATACGTAACATTCGAGCAGCATTCCGATGCACTTTCGGAAGGCGTTTTTGAGTGACGTTCTCCTAAAATCTAATAAATGTTTTTGTTTGACAATTTTCTCTTAATTCAGTGTCACACTGCAAATGAGTTATTTCTAACTGAAAATAGCAATTACAAAAGCCTACGCCACGAGAAAAAGGTGTAGCAAATATATTAAATTTAATTGTAAATCAAGCAAATTCTTATATCGTATTTCAAATTCCGAAAGCGATGTTCTGAATACATCTACAGATTATACGAAATTCGATGGTTTATGAACGTTTCACACTGAAGCTAATTTTGAGAAGAAAGAGAGGTTTTTCTTTCCAAAAGGGGCAGTTTAAACAAATAAAATTTACCTGTTTTATATTGTGTTAAACAATATAGGAACATCAAAATATATCCAAAACATACTTCTTGAAACGCATTGTTTCTCATAGCACTGCAAACTTCCTTACGTTTTCCTTTAGAGTACTGGGCATATTCAACAGCATTATTATCTCTATAATGTTGTTGAAAATTAAACTTCACGTGATTAAGCACGTTTTTCCAAACCAAACATTTGCCATAGCTGCCGCCATCTCCGAAAATATACTTTTCTTTCCACGCTGCATTGACAATTGTCGGTGTGGACGCTTCGCTTTGCAAAATGCCTTGGAAACATGAAAGTCTAAAGTGACTTCCTCGTTTCCGCGACTGGAGTTATTGGGACACTGTAACAGAAGTTATCGCAAGCCGCGCGACGCGGCGCGTCCGTTGACTTCCTCTGTAGCCTCTGCAGTCCGGCTCCGCACCCCCGATTCGCTCTCCTTGAGAAGCCATAAGCCTCTTCCACTCGGCTCTAAGTCTCTCGGTGGCACTCACGTCGTTAGCTTCAAGATAGTGGCTGTGAGTAAGCGATATTAAGTTCCGTGTTGTTGCGTTCTCCCGGTGTCCCACCAGTTGGGCCTCTATCTCACCGACCTTTGGGCGGGATTGGACGAAGGATTTCTTCGGAATGTTCCGGATATCAAATAGAAAAGTACAATCAAGAAACATGAACCCCCTGTCGGGTTGCCTAGATCTGGCGGTACTCACGTCGATAGCTTCAAGGTGGAGGGATGCAGTAAGGAAACGGATTGGGGGACCCTGAGCCTCCGAGCTTTAGCCCGAGTGACCCTCATTTGGGCCCTTGGCTTCTTGGTGAAAGTGGCCCGACACTCTGGGCATAGAGGAGGGACTTGTCCCGGCGCATGTGAGTGGTATATTGCTTGGACGGCACTGTCCTGGAAAGCCAGTAGCTCTATGGCAGGGCGGCTCGACCCAGGTATTGAATGGGCAGGTTTCCGAGAGGCAAAACTGCTTTCCTGCGAGTTGCGGATACCAATAGCTCAAAGCGTGCGTGTCGAAGTAAGAATAAAGGCAAAAATCCTAGGCTGCCACTCTGGGGTTTATCCTCCCACTAGAAAATAAATGAAGTGTGGGACAGTATCCCACGCAGGGTTCACAGTATCACATGACGTAGTACAACAATGTGGAAGAACATTCAACTGCTCAGGCGCAAAATATTTTTGTGAACGTTGCACTCCACGATATCCATTGGCTACCGTGGACATCTTCTCCACCATCGATGAACGTGCTTTCCCCGCGTATCAGGTGTTGGAGACAGTTGGTTGTGTTACAACACTATTGCGCCACAAGAGCGCCAACCGCGTGCATTAGTGAAGTTGCGTCACCGCAAGCACCAACGTTAAGTGAGAGTGGAGATACATCGACTCAATGCGATGATGCAAAGTCATGGACTTGCTGCTCCGCCACACCGATTTTTGCTCGTTCTGCGCAGCATCAGATACGTCACAAATCTCGAGACTACAGCACGGGCACTTCGTTTCAAAAGCCAGACCAGACGCTGGCCGCCATGTTGCATGGAGAATGAGAATTGAGAAACATTTTGAAAGTGGCATCAAGTGACCAGCCAAAAATAATACGATGAGGTGTAGTAGAAATAAAAGATGCAATATTAAAAAGAAACTTAATGCATCTGTTTCATTGACTTGATACCGGGGTATGATGGTCATTTGGCATCTGGCTATATTTCAATATTTTTATTATTCCATGACGCCAACTGGTGTATGAAGCTCATTGACTGAAGCCGGATAGGCTGCGCAGCAACTCACCCATGTCTTTGAGTCATGCCTCAAACCTCACACTTAGATTTTTCTCTAGGCAGAGCACTTCAAACTGTTAAACGAAAACAGAAAATAAAAGAGAATTTCGTACTTTTACACCAGACGAAAGCGTCGAATGTACGCGTCCATAAGAGAGGTAAATATAAATGTTTCGAATAATCTCGGTAGGTAAATGAGTACATACTCTGTATACGTGGTCGTCCTACAAACTAAACCTCAGACGCTCCATAATTACAGCTGAGTTTTGAATGCCAAGCAGGGTTTCGTAGAAGTAAATAATAATGCGTCTTGATAAAATCAATATTATTTCTCATTAGGTCGGCGCCAGATCTCTTCATCCAGCGGGGGAAAATCACAGCCACCTCCTGATGAGAAAAGCATACACTATACTTACGGGAATAATGTGACCTCGGTAGTTGACGTGCCCGGAATTACTAACAACTAACCAATCAACCCAATAAATTTGCAGAGTTTTAGAAAATTGTCATAAGAAATACTGAATTCAGTTGCATACATTCCGTTGACCCTGACTTAGTTCCCGCGTATTGCGTGTTAATTTTGATCTAATAAGAAGGGCGAATCCATCAGAGCGCGGATCTATCAGAGCGCTGGAGCATAACGCCCGGCTTTAATTTCTATGTTGACCGTATTGGAAGACTGACGGCATCAAGTGATGTCACAGCAGTCCCTCTGACTGGGAAGTCCTAGGGTTCGTGTCCCGACGGTGGCAGGATTTTCGACACTAGTCAGATAGGTAGGTTGAGTTCTGTCGCTGTCTGCACGAGAATTCTAGCGGCCAGCGGTCTGATCAATAGTTTTTCGTCATTTCTCCCATCAACGCCGGCGAAAGTCGGAACAGTGTCTGGTGGCGAAGGCCGTGGTAGTAATAGAAGGACCTTCATCTATCCTTCCTGCATGTTTCTTCTTCTATACTCCCTGTTTAGCTACACACACACACACACACACACACGCACACATATGTGCAGTATACTACCACACATGTTGGCAGTCCAGTTGCCAGCGTACAGCGTGTCCCGGCTGGGGCGGTGCTCCGCTGGTGGGAGACATCAGGTTGAAGAAAACCACGCTAGCTAACATGTAGGCCGGAGTCAGATTTCAGCATATCAGGGTATCACCGACAGTTCCAGATTTAAAACATGCACTACACTTACAGAACTATCATAGAAGTTGGAAACATTAATCAATCAAATTATATGATGGCAGAATATATTTGCGTGGACTATCACAGCACTGTTTCTCCTCGCGTCCGGTTCTCCCTCTCTCCTCGTCCTCTTCACCCCGGCTGCCGGGGGAGTCGCTTTTGCTTCCCGGCGCCTCCGCCCAGCCCGCGGCCATCCCTCCTCGGGGAGTTTTATCGCCTCGCCCGGGGGTCCGGGCATCGATTCCCTCCTCCTAAGTGGCCAGCTCGCCCGCCCGGGGGCGCCCTCTTGACGGTTATGCGGCGCCATTGTCGGGAACGGCGACGTCTCACTTGCAGGCGCGCCGCTTGGGGCGCCCCGGGCGCTGGTGGACGAGCGCAATAACTCGGGGATTCCCCGCGCTACCACTCGGGCCACGCCCACCACTCGACCGCGGGCGACGGGCGAGCGCCGGCTGGCCGAGGGCGGGCGGGAGGCGATTAGCATGGGGCTGACGCCGGTGGGTGGCGGACCGCAAGGGCTGTGCGCCGCTGAGAGCGGAGGCGAACCGAGCAAGAAGAAACGTTGAGGGTGGCAGGATTGATTGATTGATTAACGTTTCCGAGCGCGGCACCTGCTAAGGTCATTAGTCACTTAAATGTAGTGCATGTTCTCATCGCGGGATGTGGCTGTGATCTCCCGCAGAGGATGGAAAGATTTGTGACCGACCTACACGTCGGCTAGAGCATTTTCCCCTCAACAAGATACCGCTGCACTCGGGATAAGACGCAAGTTCCCAACGTGTGTGGTAGCGTAGTGCTTATAAGTGTGTGTCAGAAAAGGGTGAGGATAGCACATGGAAGAGGAAGAAAAGATCGCGGGCAATCCGTGGCTCATTTGTTAGGGTACTGCTCCAGCATTCATCTAGTGTTGATGGGAGAAACCAAAAAAACTACCGATCAGAGCCGCCGGACACAAGAATTCTCCTCCAGACAGCGGCTGGATTCGACCTAGCAATGTAGATAGTGTCGAAAATCGTGGCAGCGTCGGGACTGGAAAAGTAGGACCTCCTAGTCAGAGGCACTGCAGTCACATCAATGGATACCCTGAGCCGCGTAAGTAGTTGAGGGTGGCAGGACATCGTAGTGAGCACGGGAGCCAAGGGGGAAAGAGTTCGTTGGGGGGGTAGAAGGGGAAAGGAGTTCGATGGGAGCAGTGGGAACGAGTCTGTGGCCGAGCGGAACGACTCCTCGAGCGGTGAAGGAGTCGTTCTCCGGGCAGTGGAAGCCCAGCAGAGGATGACGCACTGAACATCCCTGCGGAGGCTCCCATCGGTTGCCGAGAGGCAGCTGTTTCGAGGAGGAAATGCGGGCTGAGGACTCCAGCGCGGTGCGGGACGTGAGGTGACCGGCGGGGGAGAC
Source organism: Teleogryllus occipitalis (assembly GCA_011170035.1). Taxonomy (NCBI): domain Eukaryota; kingdom Metazoa; phylum Arthropoda; class Insecta; order Orthoptera; family Gryllidae; genus Teleogryllus; species Teleogryllus occipitalis. The sequence continues at coordinate 24,853 of BLKR01007865.1, forward strand.
AAAGACTGACGTTGCAGATGGCGAATACACCGAGTGTACTGAGATCCGTTTACTCCACTGCAGTGTCTGAGATCTTTCTCTTCAAACTCTGTCTGTTCAAAATCTCTCGAAAGATCATTGTAAATAGATAAAAATGTCAGAGTGAGTCACGTAATTTTAACACCTCCTGCAATTTTTGAAGGGTTGAAGGTATTGCAATGCAATTTTCACAGAAGTGCACGAGAAAACGGAGCTAGTTTACTATATTTCAAATGGAAACGAATGCATACATCAATTAGTCCTATTCCTTCATGCACATCCGTAAAAACTGCAATGCAATAACTTCAACTCTTCGAAAATTACAGGTGCTACGTGACTTACTTTGTATATTTCCTGTAAGAGATACATTTGATTCAGAATTAAAATCATTGTCATAGCCACACTTCTCAACGTCGTTAGGCAGAGGCGAAAAGGTAATCACTACTCGCTATGCCAAAAAATGTTGTTATTATTATATAGTTTTGTATAAATCTGGAACACGAATGTCGCAATTTGTAGCAGTGGGGTTGTCGCTCACGGAAGGAGCCCTTGTCAGCTTCGGTGCTGCCACGCCCCTCCCCCCACCTGTAGCAGCACTCTGACCTTCAAGGCCAACTGGACTCTACCCTCCTACGATGCATACGCCACTACGAGCATACGCCACTACGTCATACTTTATTAAACCACACTACAATAGCTAGGTTGAATTCAGCTGCTGTCTGGAGGAGAATTCTAGTGGCTATCTGCTCTGATCGGTAGTTTTCCGTAGTTTCTCCGATCAACATCAGGCGAATGCCGGAGCTGTACGTATCGGGCCACGGTCCGCGCGCGATCTTTCCTTCCTCTTCCTTGTCCTAACCTCACCCCTTATTTCCACGCACTTACACTTACACGCACAAAATTCCACACATGCCGAGAGACCGGTCGGGAGCTTAGAATTCGTACGGCTGGGATGGTGCCCCGCTGGTGGGAGATACCTGGTTGAGGAAAAACCACCCAAGCCGACGGGCAGGTCGGCGCCAGATCTTGCATTCCAGTGGGGAAGATCACCGCCATTTCCGACAGAAACATGCACTAAATTTACGGGTTCACTGATCTTATCAGTTGACGCGTCCGGGAACACTAATTAATCAATCGCATTGCATTAACACCTTTTTATAACAGAAGCAGAAGCCAAGCTGAAACTTATTAACCGGTGCAAGAGATTAATCTCCTCCATCCACACTAGTTCGAAAGAAAGAGTTCCCGTTTAAAATAGAATTATGTTCACTGCTACTGCGCGTCAGGACTACCCGTTCACTAAACGCGAATTTACTCACACTGAATGGCCTAACAGAGCTCCACCTTCGGACAACTCACCGCAGCCTTTCTTATTACCACTTGCCCTCCTTGATCTCTCCTCCAGAAGTGCACAAGATATATCCAGTGAGCTCTAGAATAGACTGGAGACAACGCTCTGTGCTGAGAAATCATGACGGTCCGCCATGAAGGTGAACGTGTATTCTAACCTAGTTATCCCATAATCAAATAGCAGGAACTAGCGTCTCAGTCCAATTTCAAACATTTATTGTCTTTTATGCTCAGTAAATCTTAATAAAAAGTTGAAAATAATCAATATTTAATACTCTGAAATTGCAATTTACCTACAATACTTTAACAAATTCCAGTCTTTCATCTTTTTTTGGAAATTTTTTAACATTCACACAGGGTAGTATTTTTTGCGTATCTTTAATAATTTTGTTAGATCAACTTAAAGCAAATAATAATCATGGCAAACCTAAAAGTATATTATTAAAGTAATGGCTACTAAGTAATATCTCATCTAATCTAGTTTACCGTTTGCGTTCTTTTCAAAGGAATGCTACGTAGTACTGACGCATTTTCGTTGACAGAGACGATTGTAAGTATCACTAGAAGCTCACCAGACACATATAACACGTAAGAAAGTCTGTAGGTAGACTAACACCGGAACCTACCTAACGAAGAACGATAGTCACGATTTTCAGCACTTCAAAGCATTGCAGTTGGGCATCCAGCTGCAATGTTGAGATCACTGGGTATGTCACGACGAGTGGCGCGGCACGGCGGTTCGTGGCCGAACTTTGAGCGGTCGCACTATGCCACGAGGGCGAAGGCGCGCGAACAAATGATGGTTATATAAGTAGAGGCATGGGGAAAGTATAGATCAGGGGTTCCCAACCTTTTTCGCTCATCGATCGCTTTTAAAAGAATTGTTGGCTCCATGGACTCCCTTCCTGTATTCTCTATAGTATATCAAACATAATTCTAACAAAAATAATCGCACATAAATGTCTTTAAGATAACATGAACGAATGCGGAAAGTAAGAGCCTTGTCGCCAACTGAAAAATGCGCGAGCGAAGTGAATCATGTTGGCATTCATAAGTATTTTGCCGTAAAAATACGTTGTAAATTAACCGTTGCACCGACTCAGAATTGCTTTTTTTAATCGCGAAAGGCCAAGCCCGCATTAACATTGTCAACTCCTCAACAAATTGGCGAGTGACAAGATAATACTTACATTTACAGAATTGTTCAAATAAAAGCAATTTTATACCTGAGGATTCCCAGGTTAGTGTATGTCGTTCTGCGTTTTCTCAAGTTGGTCGATTCATTCTTCATGTAGGCGATAAGGGGTAAGATAGTAAATTTTCCACTATTTTTGTTGTAATTTTGTTAGTAAAATTGGTAATATCAGACACACTTCCTTGCCTTCAGTTGAAGTTGCTGCTGCTACAGGACCGTAATTTTATTTGTCTTCTCGAAAGTTTCCTGGTATCCATTTGCAAAATTTAAAGTACTGTGATAATAAAACAGTTTTAAAATTTGTAAATGCTAATTATTAAAATTAATCCTTTTTCTTTATTGTTATAATCTGCTTTCTTGTAAATAAGAAAAAAACCAGTTAGTCCATAACAGGGCCTTTAGAGTTGTATGTGACAAATATCGCATTTCTCCATCAAGTTATAGCATTTCAAAATTGTAATATTAGCATAATAAGAATCAAGTAAGATCAATATTGTCAATATTATTTTAAAAATTATCTATTACTTCATTTTAAAACGTGTGAATATACTACAGTAAAGAGATAGTTGAACGCTCTTCAAAATCTTTGGTTGGACAAATAGTATTTTTAGAATTGAAAATTAAGAGGTAAACAGTGCATATCATTGTATGAGAAACAAGTTACCTACTTTTAGTTTATAATTTCTCCTAGTTCCACATATACAATAATTTGCACTAAACTATTTGATGAGTGAATGAAAGTAAAAGCATAATAGGGAGAATCAGTACGTTTATGTCTAAATATGAAACCTTAATTTTTCAACGTTCAAAAGCTAAAATTGCATATTTTATACCGGGAGCGATAGCTCAGTGCATCAACTGATGTCTACAGTGCGTCTGACAGGGAGGTCCTAGGTTGAAGTCCCGACAGCGGGATGTTTTTCGACACTAGCTTGTGATCTGGGTCGAATTCAGTCGCTGTCGGGAGGAGAATTCTAGCGGCCTGCTGCTCTAATCAGTATTTTTTCCGTGGTTTCTCCGATCAACACGAGGAGAATGCCGGAACAGTACCCTAACAAACTGGCCACGGACCGCTAGCGATCTTTCTTCCTCTTCCTTGTCCTACCCTCACCCCTTCCACACATACACACACACACACACACTTACACTAACATGCACTACACTGCCACACACCCCGGGAGATCGATCGGGGACTTAGAACTTGTCCTGGCTGGGGCGGTGCCTCCGCTGGTGGGAGATGCCTGGTTAGGGAAACCCCGCTTGTCGACGGTAGGTCGGCGCCAGAACCCGCCATCCTGTGGGGGAAAATCACCGCCTCCTCCCGATGGAAAACATACAATACACTTACGGGACCAATGACCTTAGAAGTTGACACGCCAGAAATAATTGATCATATTACATACTAAATTAAAAATGATTTGAAAATTTATTAAGAACAGTTTAATGAACTAAATAACAATTTTTTCATTCTCCAATGTTGAGTTCCATTTACTTAATTTCCCCACCAGATTCTTTCATTTTGGAAATTTGATTTAACTATAAGGATGGGTTCTTCCGAAAATCTTCATAAACTCTGGAGGGTCGTTACTTTTCTTGATGTTCATTTCCGGCACTTTCCCCAAGCCCCGTTTAAACGACAATATCAATTTTCGATCGTTTCCAGAAGCGCTTTCACCGCAAATTCATTTTGCTCCCCTTTGCTCCTCCAAGAATCGTTTCGTGCAGGGAGCCTTCTTCCGCGAGGTTATTAGCGTCAGTCCCCCCCCCCGTCTCCGCAGCGGCGGCCATAACATATTAACTCGCCCAGGGACATTGCGAGGCGTCAGGGCGGCAATAACGATGGGCCAGAGCACAGGAGCGGTCAAGTTGAAAGCCCTTGTGAGGGGAACCGCGGAGCACTCCTCCCAGAGCGCGCCACTCGTCACCTGGTGACCAAAACAGACGTTGCTTCCGTGCGATTCAGAGATAATTCGGACCTCACAATTTCCTCCGCTTAAGTTGCCATAAATATGATAGATTGATTGATTACTAGTGATTACGAGCGCCTCACTGCTTAGGTCATTAGTCCCGTAAGTATAATGCACGTTTTTGCTCGAGAGGTAACCAAGAACTTACACCACTGGATGGATAGATCCGGCGCCGACCTACCGTCAGCTAGCGGGATTTTCTTTAACTAGGTATCTCTCACCTGCGGGGCACCTCCCCAGTTGGGAAGAGTTCTAAGCTTCCGACCGGTCTCCCGGCAGCTATGTAGTAGTGTAGCGCATATAAGTCTAAGTTTGTGTAAGGTGTAAGGATAGGACAAAGAATGGGAAGAAAATATCGCGCGCGGTCCCGTTTGTTAGGGTACTGCTCCTGCAATCGCCTGGAATTGATCAGAAAAAACACGGAAAACTACCGATCAGGGCAGCCGGCCGCTAGAATTATCCTCCAGACAGAGACAGAATTCACAGGTATGTTTCACCAACGCCATTCTATTATAGAAAACTATCATTCGTCTCACTTTAACTAACGCGTCCGCAGTATGGTTTACA
>BLKR01007866.1:0-29948 GCA_011170035.1 Teleogryllus occipitalis
AACTAGTCTAAGCATTAGGTGAATGACCAAGTGCAGGGGGCCTGGGGCGGGCGCTTTGCCCAGGGACGCCCTCCCGCGCGCCGCCGCCTCCTCCCGCGCCTTCGCCACCGCCACCTGCACCACACACAAGCCTCACTTTAACTAGTCTAAGCATTAGGTGAATGACCAAGTGCAGGGGGCCTGGGGCGGGCGCTTTGCTCAGGGACGCCCTCCCACGCGCCGCCGCCTCCTCCCGCGCCTTCGCCACCGCCACCTACACCACACACAAGCCTCACTTTAACTAGTCTAAGCATTAGGTGAATGACCAAGTGCAGGGGGCCTGGGGCGGGCGCTTTGCCCAGGGACGCCCTCCCGCACGCCGCCGCCTCCTCCCGCGCCTTCGCCACCGCCACCTGCACCACACACAAGCCTCACTTTAACTAGTCTAAGCATTAGGTGAATGACCAAGTGCAGGGGGCCTGGGGCGGGCGCTTTGCTCAGGGACGCCCTCCCGCGCGCCGCCGCCTCCTCCCGCGCCTTCGCCACCGCCACCTGCACCACACACAAGCCTCACTTTAACTAGTCTAAGCATTAGGTGAATGACCAAGTGCAGGGGGCCTGGGGCGGGCGCTTTGCCCAGGGACGCCCTCCCGCGCGCCGCCGCCACCTCCCGCGCCTTCGCCACCGCCACCTGCACCACACACAAGCCTCACTTTAACTAGTCTAAGCATTAGGTGAATGACCAAGTGCAGGGGGCCTGGGGCGGGCGCTTTGCCCAGGGACGCCCTCCGCGCCGCTGCCCTCCTCCCGCCTTCCGCCACCGCCGCCTGCACCACGACCTCTCTTTAACTGGTCAAGCATTGGGTGAATGACCAAGTGCAGGGGACCTGGGGCACGCTGCCCAAGGGACGCCCTCCCGCGCGCCGCCGCCTCCTCCCGCGCCTTCGCCACCGCCACCTGCACCACACAGAAGCCTCACTTTAACTAGTCTAAGCATTAGGTCAATGACCAAGTGCAGGGGGCCTGGGGCGGGCGCTTTGCCCAGGAACGCCCTCCCGCGCGCCGCCGCCTCCTCCCGCGCCTTCGCCACCGCCACCTGCACCACACACAAGCCTCTCTTTAACAAGTCTAAGCATTAGGTGAATGACCAAGTGCAGGGGGCCTGGGGCGGGCGCTTTGCCCAGGGACGCCCTCCCGCGCGCCGCCGCCTCCTCCCGCGCCTTCGCCACCGCCACCTGCACCACACACAAGCCTCACTTTAACTAGTCTAAGCATTAGGTGAATGACCAAGTGCAGGGGGCCTGGGGCGGGCGCTTTGCCCAGGGACGCCCTCCCGCGCGCCGCCGCCTCCTCCCGCGCCTTCGCCACCGCCACCTGCACCACACACAAGCCTCACTTTAACTAGTCTAAGCATTAGGTGAATGACCAAGTGCAGGGGGCCTGGGGCGGGCGCTTTGCTCAGGGACGCCCTCCCACGCGCCGCCGCCTCCTCCCGCGCCTTCGCCACCGCCACCTACACCACACACAAGCCTCACTTTAACTAGTCTAAGCATTAGGTGAATGACCAAGTGCAGGGGGCCTGGGGCGGGCGCTTTGCCCAGGGACGCCCTCCCGCACGCCGCCGCCTCCTCCCGCGCCTTCGCCACCGCCACCTGCACCACACACAAGCCTCACTTTAACTAGTCTAAGCATTAGGTGAATGACCAAGTGCAGGGGGCCTGGGGCGGGCGCTTTGCTCAGGGACGCCCTCCCGCGCGCCGCCGCCTCCTCCCGCGCCTTCGCCACCGCCACCTGCACCACACACAAGCCTCACTTTAACTAGTCTAAGCATTAGGTGAATGACCAAGTGCAGGGGGCCTGGGGCGGGCGCTTTGCCCAGGGACGCCCTCCCGCGCGCCGCCGCCACCTCCCGCGCCTTCGCCACCGCCACCTGCACCACACACAAGCCTCACTTTAACTAGTCTAAGCATTAGGTGAATGACCAAGTGCAGGGGGCCTGGGGCGGGCGCTTTGCCCAGGGACGCCCTCCCACGCGCCGCCGCCTCCTCCCGCGCCTTCGCCACCGCCACCTGCACCACACAGAAGCCTCACTTTTAACTAGTCTAAGCATTAGGTGAATGACCCGCGCAGGGGGCCTGGGGCGGGCGCTTTGCCCGTGGACGCCCTCCGCGCGCTGCCTCCTCCCGTGCCTTCCTTCTTCGCCACTGCCACCTGCACCACACAGAAGCCTCACTTTTAACTAGTCTAAGCATTAGGTGAATGACCAAGTGCAGGGGGGCCTGGGTGGGCTTTGTCTGTGGGGCGCCCTCCCCGCGCCAGTAGCTCCCGCGCCTCTTCGCCACCGCCACCTGCACCACAATAATGCCTCTCTTTAACTAGTCTAAGCATTAGGTGAATGACCAAGTGCAGGGGGCCTGGGGCGCGCGCTTTGCCCAGGGACGGCCTCCCGCGCGCCGCCGCCTCCTCCCGCGCCTTCGCCACCGCCACCTGCACCACACACAAGCCTCTCTTTAACTAGTCTAAGCATTAGGTGAATGATCAAGTAGTGGGCCCAAGCGCTTTGCCTAGGATGCCCTCTCCCAAGTGCGCCGCAGCCTCCCCCGCGCCTTCGCCACCGCCACCTGCACCACACAGTAGCCCTTTCACTTTAACTAGTCTAAGCATTAGGTGAATGCAGGGGGCCTGGGGCGGGCGCTTTGCCCAGGGACACCCTCCCGCGCGCCGCCGCCTCCTCCCGCGCCTTCGCCACCGCCACCTGCACCACACAGAAGCCTCACTTCAATTAGTCCAAGCATTAGATGAATGACGCAGTGCAGGGGGCCTGGGGCGGGCGCTTTGCCCAGGGAACGCCCTCCCGCGCGCCGCCGCCTCCTCCCGCGCCTTCGCCACCCCCACCTGCACCACACACAAGCCTCACTTTAACTAGTCTAAGCATTAGGTGAATGACCAAGTGCAGGGGGCCTGGGGCGGGCGCTTTGCCCAGGGACGGCCTCCCGCGCGCCGCCGCCTCCTCCTGCGCCTTCGCCACCGCCACCTACACCACATACAAGCCTCACTTTAACTAGTCTAAGCATTAGGTGAATGACCAAGTGCAGGGGGCCTGGGGCGGGCGCTTTGCCCAGGGACGCCCTCCCGCGCGCCGCCGCCTCCTCCCGCGCCTTCGCCACCGCCACCTGCACCACACACAAGCCTCACTTTAACTAGTCTAAGCATTAGGTGAATGACCAAGTGCAGGGGGCCTGGGGCGGGCGCTTTGCCCAGGGACGCCCTCCCGCGCGCCGCCGCCTCCTCCCGCGCCTTCGCCACCGCCACCTGCACCACACACAAGCCTCACTTTAACTAGTCTAAGCATTAGGTGAATGATCAAGTGCAGGGGGCCTGGGGCGGGCGCTTTGCCCAGGGACGGCCTCCCGCGCGCCGCCGCCTCCTCCCGCGCCTTCGCCACCGCCACCTGCACCACACACAAGCCTCACTTTAACTAGTCTAAGCATTAGGTGAATGACCAAGTGCAGGGGGCCTGGGGCGGGCGCTTTGCCCAGGGACGCCCTCCCGCGCGCCGCCGCCACCTCCCGCGCCTTCGCCACCGCCACCTGCACCACACACAAGCCTCACTTTAACTAGTCTAAGCATTAGGTGAATGACCAAGTGCAGGGGGCCTGGGGCGGGCGCTTTGCCCAGGGACGCCCTCCCGCGCGCCGCCGCCTCCTCCCGCGCCTTCGCCACCGCCACCTGCACCACATACAAGCCTCACTTTAACTAGTCTAAGCATTAGGTGAATGACCAAGTGCAGGGGGCCTGGGGCGGGCGCTTTGCCCAGGGACGCCCTCCCGCGCGCCGCCGCCTCCTCCCGCGCCTTCTCTAGTGCCATCAGCGCTACAAACTTTCACTGCAACGTGACCGGGAGGCGAGACGAAGCAAGTCAAACTGGTTCGTTTTGCGCTTTAGGCTACTCGGTTTTTCTAATGGGAAAAATACATCGAACGCAATGAAGCCTTGTTCCGCGCAGGATGTTTTGCTCGTGCTGGTTTTGGAAAGGACTCTCCAATTGTCGGTCATCCTCTCCAAATACGTCATTGCTACTCTCTCATTCTAATTCTGTTCTTCCAGCAATGAGCGATTTTGCAGTGGTTTGTCTTTATGTGCACCACGTGTAGCCGCTATTCCAATTTTAATTGTTTGATTGATTTTTTATTCCGGGCGCGTCAACTGACAAGATTAATAATCCCGTAAGTATTGCGCATGATTTTATGTCAGGCAGTGATCTTTATCTGATGCATGGCGAATTCCGGCGCCGACCTACCACCGGTTTTGTGGGATTTCTCTGAACGAGATATTTCCCACTAATGGAGCACCGTCCCTGTGTGTGAACAAATTCGTTTGATGTGATATTTTTCCCCAGATCGATATGTTCATAAACAGTATTTGCTAAAGAGTTGAAGAAATTAGAAGATTGATCAATGATAAATGTTTTAATTATTTCTATTCGTAGTTCTTTATGTATCTGTTTGTTGGATATGAACCATTCAGCCTTTAGAATTCTCCATAAATATAAATTTTGAATAGTTTGTATTTTCTTCATGTTTGACGCAGACGTATTACACCAAATTGGACATGCGTAGATAAGTGTTGGTCTTATATCCTAAATAGTGATTTACCACAATCAATTTGTAATTTTGAAAATTTATTAGTTAAGATGTATAATTTTGAAATTTTGATAAGTTTCATTGGCAGCGTACATATATATATATATATATATATATATATATATATATATATATATATATATCAGACACACTTCAAAGTAAGATGACGTAAAAGTTTTCCGAGCATAGTACGTTGCCGATCAGATCTTAACTTGGGTTTAGAGAGGCTCATAGAAAGTTCTGCATCTACAGAAGCAGTTATTCGCTAGTTTCATCCGAAATATATAATACTTTCATAGTATATACAATGTATACGAGGAGCCGGCACTCAAGTTAATAGTACCATTACCCTGTGATAGAAAGAGAGGGGGGTAAAGGGAGTCTTTGGCCTTTACCCCGCTCCCGCTTGTCCCTGTAAAAATATGTATTTACATGAAAATCCGTTCCCTGTTCATAAGGAAATGGGCTTCTCCATTCATCCGGCTAATTCTCGTAAGTCCGACAATTTATCTCGGCTCACTGTTACTCACCTGAATCTTCTCCTTCCTGCGGGCGAGGACCACTACGGTGAGCCCCGCGTCCTGCAGCTGGTAGGCGATGGCAGCGCCGATGCCGGCGCTCGCGCCCGGCACCACAGCGACACGTCCGCGCCAGCGCTCCATCTTGTACTTCTCAATCCGATTACTAACCACTTAGTAACGTGGTTGCATAATGCGCCACATTGGCGCCTCCGCAGACGGTTGTGGCGACCTTGGGTGTTATCGTGAGCCTTATGGCTATCTTTACGGGCTCTGTCTAGGGAGTGTAGACGATGGCAGCGCCGATGCCGTCGCTCAACCACAGCGACACGTCCGCGCCAACCTTTCATTTTCTACTTCTCCGGTTACTAACCTTTTAGTTATGTGGTTGCATAATCTGTCTAGCCACATTGGCGCTTCCGGTTACTAACCTTTTAGTTATGTGGTTGCATAATGCGTTGTGCAGACGGTTGTGGCGACCTTGGGTGTTATCGTGAGTCTTATGGCTATCTTTACGGGCTCTGTCTAGGGAGTGTAGACGATGGCAGCGCCGATGCCGTCGCTCAACCACAGCGACACGTCCGCGGCAACGTTTCATTTTCTACCTTCCGATTACTAACCTCTTAGTTATGTGGTTGCATAATGCGCCACACTGGTGTCTCCGCAGACGGTTGACCTTGGAGATTACCGGGAGCGTCATGGCTGTCTTTACGGGCTGTCTAGGAATTGTAGGTGAGTAGGCAGCGCCCGTCACCTCAGCGACTCGCCCACGCGAGTGTGCCATGGCTGCTGTGGGGTAGGGAGGCGAACTCGATGTCAATGTTTTGGAAACATTTGTGTTTTTATAGAAACATCCATGTCTTAAACATCGATTTACTGTTTTCTGAAAGAACTCAAAATGGACAAGGCTCCTGGAGAAGATGGAATCTATAATGAACTTCTGAAAATAGGATCAGAAGTGGTATTCAAACTCTTACAAATCTGTTTAATCTCATTCTTGTAAAAGAATAAATACAAAAGAGTAGCTCTTAAATACTATCATCCTGATTCACATAAAAGGAAACAGAAACGATATGAACAACTATAGACCAATAAGTTAATTGCAATGTGTTTACAAAATATTCTCCAAAATAATCAATGGAAGAATCGGCAACGTCGTCAATGAATAACAACCTATGGAACAAGGAGAATTTTGCTCACACTTTTCTATAATCGACCACCATCAAGTCGTCAACCAATTAGTAGGAAAAGGTCAAAAATATAACCTCAAGATACATCTGGCATTTGCAGACTTCAATAAAGCTCTCGACAGAGTTGAACACCCGGCAGTTCTACTAGCATTAACTACACGAGGTATTAATAAATAGTATGTTAGGCTTTTAAGTAAAATGTATACAAATAGCTGGGCAAAAGTAAATATTGAGATAGAGAGACCAATATTCAAACTGCAAAGGGGTGTTCACCAACGAGATCCGTTAAATTTTCACATAATATTTTCATAATTGTTTTCAAATCAGTCTTTAGAAACATCAAAAACGAATATGGCCTAAACATAAGCGGACGAAAATGAACGAATCTAAGATTCTCAGATGATGTAATCTGGCTGCACTTGGCGCGACAGCCCGCGAATAGGCCATGGCCTACCGGCAGCGTCCCGGCCTCGCGACCATGGGTTAAGGGGGTACGCGTGGTTAGCACAAAACCATCCCCACGCCATATTCTGGTTTTCTCAGCCTGAGAATTGAATTTTATCATCGACACACAGCAACATATACTGGCTCAATACAAGGAAAATGCACATTATAATCTTGCCCGACCGGGAATGGTCATGGAAAGCGAGCGCGCTGACCAATGAGTGAACCGCGATGGCAGGTGATGTAATAATCTTTGCAAAATTCCCTGGGAAAAATTCCTAGAGAAAGACTTGGGAGATACTCTTAATGAGATATCGGGTCTGTGCAACAATGTAGGCTAGCAAATGAACACTACCAAAACTAAAATTAAGACTAACTGGTCGGCCATACAATATAACAATACAGAAGACTACGTTTAAGAATACGTGTATTTGGGACAAATAGTGTCATTCCAAAAGTGACAAGAAAAGGAATGAATACTCGGAACTCGAAAGTATGGCGTAAATTCTACAGTTTATCATTTACATTCTACAGTATATTGAACAAAAAAACAATTAACAAACGTTTGACAGCTGTGTGTTACCTGTCCTAATTAATAGAGCACAAACATGATCTCTTAAAGTAAAAGAGAAATATGATATAGAGATGACAAAGGAAAATGAAGAGAAAAATGTTGAACATCAATCTAAGAGACAGATTCAAGAAGGGTGACATTAGAAGAAAGACAAAATTAAAAGACGCAGCACAAGAAGCAAAATTATTAAAATTGGAAATGGGGTGGACATACCAGCCGACTTGACCCAAAAAATGGACACACACAGTCACCTACTGGGACCCAAGAATAGATCAGAGATGTGTAGGAAATCAATGAAAAAGGTAGCAAGACGAATTTGTTACCAAAATAGTTAATTTATGGGACCGCATAGCTAGAGACAGGGTAAAGTGGAAAGAAGTGACAAATGAAATTCTAGAAAGAACAAATTTGTAAATATGTATGAAAAATAGAAGTGTAAATAACACAAATGAAGATAATGAGTGTGAAACATGGTGATGTGTCTAGCAAACCATTTTTTAACAGAGAAAATAGTGCTCACAGGAAAAATCAAAGTTTTTGTCATGAACTAGTGGTCTATATATCTATATATCGGAATTTTAAATGATAGATGTAGAGTATATCTGAATAAATAATTAGCGGGGAGTAGAGTATTGATAGAAATGACGCAACGGTTTAGTCGTTCGTTTCCACCAATGAAGCGACTAGTTTGGGTGGCTCAGAGCAGCAACTGATGTCACTGCAGTGCCTCTCACCGGGAAGTTCTAGGGTTCGAGTCCCGACAGGGGCAGGATTTTCGACGCTAGCTGGATAGCCAGGACGAATTCAGTCGCAGTCTGGACGAGAATTTTAGCGGCCGACTACTCATATCGGTATTTTTCCGTGGTTTCTCCGTTCAACACCAGGCGAATGCCGGAGCAGAACCTTAACAAACGCGCAACGTATCTTGCACGATCTTTACTTCCCCTTCCTTCTCTTATCCCCATCTCTTACACACACTTACATGCAATACACTACCACACATGTCGGGAGACCGTGTTCTTAGAGATTGTTCTGACCGGAGAGGTGCCGCATTGGTGAGAGATACCTGGTTGGAGAAAACCGCGCTAGCCGACTTGGAAGTCCGCGCCAAGTAGCGGGGCATTATCACCACTCAAAGAAAAAAACAATTTCTACTATTCTTACGGGACTAATGACCTTAGCCTTTAACGTGCCCGGAATCACAAGTCAATCAAAGACCGACGCGACCTCTCCGGGATTAAGAATATGACATACACATGCCAGGGATCGAGTAGCCTGCTTCAATGTCGAACGTTTTCTTTCAATCTCAATTATAGCACCTCATTTCATGTTTTAAGGCAGTCATACCAAACTGCGTCCGCAAAAGCTACTTGCTCGCATGGGGAACCTGCGCTTCTGCAAGCACGGGTCACTTCCCCTGACTAGCTTTCATTTCTCCTCCAAATGCAGAAAGGGGCGTTCACAGGCAAACTACAGCGGAGAACGGAAGGGCAAAGCGTGCTCGAAGTTTAGTGGCTTTCTACGAAAATGCGTTTGCTTGATGTTTTCTATCAAACAACCAAGATTTGAGTTAAGTTTACTGTATATGCTTTAAAATTTATTACTTTATTTCGTGTTTGTTTTCTTTTTAAATTCTTCTTTGTATAAACATTTATGCCAAGGATCAAGAATGTTTGAATGGCAAATTACATCATTGCTTTTGATGGTGTTGTTTTATTAAATCATTCAGTTATTTGTTGCATGCAGCAATAATATGAAATAAATTGAAATAATAAATGTTCCAAATGAATGTAAATCGAGCACTAATTAAAGAAGATAAAAAAGGAATAAGAAAGAACGATATAAATAAAACGGTACGAAAATTGCAACAAAACGAACCAACAAATACGGTGAAAAGAAACGAAATTAGTTAACCAGCAAGTGATTGAACTAACTACTACCAATGAATCTTTCAACAGGTAATGGTTCAGGTCCAAATCTGACCTGATTTTTTTCAATTGAATGATATTCACTCTTTGCCTATGCTGAAAAAAAAATGAGTTGCTGTCGCGCTCTAGAAGTTACTAAAAAAAATTAAGAATTTGTTTATTTTTGACCACGCAGTCTTACCAACTCCATCAATATCCCTTGCTGCAGCGAGCGACCCATGTAGTGCTGTCATTTCTCGCTAGGACTATCGAGAACTTATCAGTTATGTCTGTCTGTTCACTGGGCGGAAAACAGTACTTCATTTCGAGGAACATTGTGCCCCAGTATACTGAATTCGTATATTTATTTTGGGCATTCGTCAATTAGTTTCTGGGTATTAATTGCAATTAGTAAGACAATCTATTATTTTATACAATTAATAAACGCAATTAGCCGACCTGGATGGCTGAGGTGGCTAAGAGTGAGTAAGGCTGTGTTGTCGCGGAGGGCCTCGCGTTCTGCTGACCCCAGATCAGAGGAGCTCACAAGTGTGTTGGTCTAGTGTATGGTCGAATATGCGTCTCATCGGGACGTAAAGGGTAACCGGCTGTGGGCTGGATAAAAGCCCTATAAAAGAAGAAGAAAAATAAACGCAATTAAATCGTTTATTTGTTGGCTGGTATATCTCTTTAAAATTTACGATTATAGAATTCATAATTTCAATTCAATTTTTTTTTTAATTTCTAATATTTAATTTTGATTTAATTTAAAAAATCCTGCCATCCAGGCAAATGTCAAGCTTCATCAAAAGCACTTACTGACAATGCGGCGTTTTCAGCAAGGCGCTTTCATAGGCCCCTAGGGCGATGATTAGTTCATTGATTATAATAACATAAATCAATCCATCATTGGCTCCTGTGTCGTTCAGAACCGCCTTGTCGAATGAAACAATAAAGCCACAGGTTTTGCTGTTTTCGAGCTAATTTACCAGGTGACACCAGCTTGGACAATGATCAAAATGACTGTTAACTGAGGTGTACTACAAACGCATTGAACTGAACCATCATACATTGATGTATCTGTATAAAAAATAATAAGTTGGCAATCAAAGCTAACTATACTTTCATGCCGCCGGTAGACTTAGACATATCAATGTTTCTCAATGTCGAAGAACTAGTGGCCGGAAGAATAGTGGCTGCGCCATGCGGAATTGCGGGTTTGTCAAGGGGATGGGCAATGCCATTGGCTTAGTGCAGGCATGTCAAACCGCGTCCACACGAGCTAGCTGCCCGCCTGGGGAGCCCGGCGTTTCTACGGGCACGGGCCACTTCCCCTGACTCCCAACTCATTTCCCCTTAAAATTCAGAAAAGGATGGAGGCGGTGAATAGTGGATTCATACAAAAATATATTTGCCAGAGTTTTTCTATCATATAAGCGAGAATTGTATTAGGTTTTTGTACTTCACTACTTATTACTATTTTTTTCTTACTAAATTCTCCCTTATATAATATCATTCCTAAGTGACAGGAATATGTCTGAATGACGAATTCTTTCTTTGTTTTCGTTTTGTGTTGTGTCATTAAATTATTCAGTTATTGCATATAGCGATAATGTGAAATAATTTAACAAGTCTAACAGACAAGAATATTTGTCCGTTAAACATTACCTGAAAGTAGAAAGTTCATGATTTTATATCCTCTTAAGTTAACAGGATTACAAAATCAAAATTATTTTATTTCAATTTTTTTAAATTTTACTCTCAATTGAGAATTTGAAATCGGACTGATACATTATTTAATTTTATTGGATCATTTCTTTGCCTTAAAGATAAAATGGGAATTCATATAGCTTAATGTCTGACAATAACTGTCGTATAACTTCTCCCAAAGCCTATCATATCCAGTGACGTACCGCCACTCCGCAGAAATTTGTACAACACTTACTTTTAAATCCTGCGCCAATTGCTCTAGACGCAGTGCCCGCGAGCTCTAGTATGCTCGTTGCCTTCCCCGCGACCTTGACACGCCTCGCTTTTTTCCTTTGCCCTGAATTGGAACTCTTGCCCGTAGGCACGCTTTTTCCCTTGATGGACATTCCCTCGCAAGAAGCAGGACTGCACAAACCTGCCGGTAACGATGATTTGCGTTGTGAAAAGTGTGGAACTTTTTTCCCAATAACTTCCCGGTCGTAACAGCAGCTACTTTTTCACAGCACATATACATAGTGAATATCTATCTATAGGTAAAATTAGGCCAGATTTTGACGTGTACATATTGAAAGACCTCTTGTTAATTATGAAAATGAATTTTGTAATAATATATGAATGTCAATTATTAAAACATAAAACGCTGTGCTATAATTTACATTAAAGGCCATTAACAACATTGAAGGAGACTCTCGCTAAATTCATGATCATCGGTTATGAACGGCATTTCTTTCAATAGTCAAGAATCTTTAATTAGCCTCCTAACCTTTACATAGAAAGTTAACGCAATTATTGCATTAAAGTAAACACGTTAAGAAATCACAATTCTTTAGATTTAAAATGTCTCCATTTACTTTCAAATAACAAGTTTAAACCTGACTGATTTCATTTTAATGAATCAATTATTTTCTTTAGTTGGTGAAATAATTTTTCGGACAATAACAGTCAACTGAATTCTCCAAAAGCGTATCGATTGATCAGTGATGTCGAGTCACCTTGGAGCAATATTGTACAACCCTGTAAAAATTTCGTACTCCACTCTACTTTTCACAACTACATCACTACTGTTTGTGCTATCGATATTCATTGGTCATATATCGATTAGCATAACGATGAATCAAGTTGTCGATTATCTCAAATTTGGTGTACATGCCATTGTTACCAATCTTCGACACATTTACTCCTTCCCAGTTCAAAAGCAAGGATGAATTATTTTCCTTACACATGTATAATCTTACTTCACCTTGTGGTTACTTCTTGTATTTGTATTGTTTTGACTCTCTTCTCTCAGTATTCATTTATATAGGTTTGTAATGATTCACATCGAATGAAATATTCCACCTTTTTGAAAAGATGTATACAAGTCTACCCCATACGGTGTCTTCCGTGTAGGATGAAACAAAATTCAATGCGTATGGCAATAAATAAATGCATATTTTGTTAAGAAGTGTGTAGTTTAGATGTGAGCTGTACATCTCAGTCTGTTGTGGAGAAAACCGCTCAAAGTAGAATGAAATGTGGAGGGTCCAATCTCACTTAAAAACGGATGTCTTCATGTTGTCATTGTGACTTGGAATAAAATGCTAAACTACTTTGAATTATAAGTAATACCATTTAATATTTATTGACTCACATTTCTTAGCCACGCAAGGTTCAAATCAGCCTCAAGGGTGAGAGCTAATGAAGAATAAGCTTCATGGATATCGCAGCACCCCCCCCCCGGTAGCTCGGCGTTCTATGCAATTATATTTTAAGCGTGAACAAAATTGTAATTTTAAGAAACGACCATTCTAAATATAGCCCTACTGCTGCAGTTTTAAAATACAACTAATACAATATTTGGTGCACAAATCTATGCATATCTAAGACACCCGGATGTCGTCTTTTCATTTGACGAGTTAATGACAGTATGAAATATTTAGCCAACTCATACAATATAAGGAAGGTGTTGCTCATGGATCTTGAAGGTATTCATAAATATTACTGACTAATCACTTCATTTGTTCGATATTTCATAAAAAAAATTGCAGATCCACCAGTCAGAGGTAAATCGTGTTATGAGATGACCACCATCTTGAATTGGTAGAGGTAGGGGTGGCTTTCGAATTAAAAATATTTATTTGAAAGTGGTAAAAGTGCTCAAGTAGAAGTACAAATATTACATATGTTACTAATTCAACATAATATATTTCTGCCTCCAGGAAGAGTGTTTTTCATTATAAAGGCCACATTAGGATGTCGTGAATCTGAAACAGGATGAAAAAGGGAATTATTATTATATTATTAATATTCTAAACAATGTTATCTTAAGTAATATATTAGAAGTACATTCTGTTGTTACATTGTGGCCTATTGACTCTCAAATATGATATTTTTTTTACTATTGTCATTATTATTATTATTATTATTATTATTATTATTATTATTATTATTATTATTATTATTATACAGTCTCCTGCACCTTTTAGTCTTGTTGACACTAATCTGAATCTCAAGAACCTAGAAATTACAAAGAAACTTGGGCAGAAGGTTGCCATTTAGTGCATCTAACCTAACCTAGCATCGAAATCGAGTGTGTTCAAGTGTGTTTTATGATCTCTTTCTGTTGCCCCTAATGTTTTAAATATAACTGAGGCAACTGTGATCATCCGTTTCGCATCGCATTCCTACTGTGTCCGCAAAACGTCGTATTTTGTTAAGTTTTCAATTTCCTTCTATGTTCTTTTGATACTACTGAGATTACCGCGACAACTATCCATAATTTCATCTTTTCAACAACAGTTAGATTTGTCTTAATATCACTCCTATAATATAGTCCTAATATATTCCTTTGAGCACTGAAATCCTGAAGTAATTTTGTATTGGAGAATTCGCCTCCACTGAAGTTTCCTGCAAGCCATACCTTTTACACAGACCCCTGTGTAACACAGGTGCCATTGTCTTAGCAGTTTATGATTTGCAGTAGAGAATCGTACCATAGGAAGGATTCAATTTCCTTCCTGTTGTTTCCACAGAATACACTTGGTGCCTTCAGAACTTCCATATATTTGAATTCCGTCATTGAATGATCCTGATCTTAAGTGCTAGCCGTAAAGATAGCCCTCCAATTCCCCTTCGAAGTTCCGGGATTGTCTGTGGCGGAGCTGCGCATCCAGAGTGAGAGGAGGCGTTCCTTTTGTTTCCACTTTACACTTACGCACAAATGTTGACTTAATGATTCCCTTCTTCCGTAGGTAGATGAGACACATCTCCCTAGAACGTTTGGTGTATTTTGCATTTTCCTCCTATAAATTGAATATTCTCTTCCCAGCTCTAACCTTTATTCACACGAGTACAACTGACTTATACCTTCTATTATTTCTAGTAATAGAAGGTATTGAGCTGACTGATTCTTAGGGGGGCCCGGTTGCTTCATGGTCATTACGTCACCAACATTTTTCAACTACTCTACGAGTAATAATGAAATTAATAAAATGAAAACATAAAATGTATATATATATATATATATATATATATATATATATATATATATATATATATATATATATATATAGTAGAGTTGTAGAAAATGTTGGTGACGTAATGGCCATGAAGCAAACTCAAGAATTTCAATATATATATATATATATATATATATATATATATATATATATATATATATATATATATATATATATAATTGATTAGTTGGTTTGTGTTCAAAATCTCAAAAAGTTCTGCACCGCTTGAACTCAAATTTCAGTCAGGTCAATTTCAATTGAATTGGATTTCAGAAATGAATTGAACAACGTCTGCCGGGTTCCACTACTATTGCCTAAAAATAATATTGACTTAGATGCAGTCTTCGGCGTCGTAGAAAGTAGAGGAAAATCTGGCGAGTAAGTAGGACAGGGGGCACTTAATGCATCATCTACTAGGTGGGAGACTTTCAGATGATATGTTTGGTATTTATTTTTTATTGTACTCATTGATGAAAAAGCGACTTCGGAAATATTTGTAGAATCGAACCATGAAAACACATTCAGACCAACACCACGAGTTCTAGGAAGTTTATTTCCCACCACCAGTGTCATAAATTGATGTCTGAGAGGATTTTGAGGTTTTCTCGAAGAGATGAATTTTTATTTGAAATTGTTCCAGCTTCCAAATTGATGAACGTTAACGGAGGCAATATACTACTGATGAACACTGCCATCGGAACAAGTTTTAACAACAAACTGAATCAATTCCATTGCTAGTGATTTAACACACTGCGCAAAAAATTAAAAATCACATTCCTCGCCATTTGCAGAATCCACCATAAACTTGAAATTGGGAAACTTAGTTTTGAGAATTTCTTTTCAACCGATCAACCGAAAGCTTTAGTTCCTTTTGAAAAGCATTTACTACGTTTTTCATTCCTGAAAAATTGCGATTTTGCTCTTAAAATTTCTTTTGAAGTTTATGCAATAGACTGAGAAGGATATCTGAGAAGGTTAAAAACAAAATATATATGTGAATATAGTGTCAATTTTAATGAGGCAAAAATAGATATTGCGTTTTATTTATGCGACAATATGTTTTTGACGTTGTCCAACAAATTTGTATACATAGTCCTGAATTTGTTTAGCTTTCATGTATTCGGAATTGTTTTAGAAGTTGTAAATGGTTTCAAGTATATATATTTTGTACGTATCATATCTATGTGTGTGTAAAACCAGGAATTTTCTATCACAGTCAAGGTAAAGGACTTCAAACCTCTTCTGTAAGAGAGCTATAGAATTAACTAGGACACTAGGATATTTTTACTTTTATTTCCTGCATTACAATAGGGAAGAAAAATATTGGAATCTCGTAAACTATTCGATCTCGGATTTTCGGTCGTAAAATCCGTGCTTACTGATCTTCTGGACTTAACTCTGCACACACGTTAGGATTAAGGTCTATTAGCGCTGTTCCAAAGATAGTTAAAGGTGTGAAAGTTGAAAAATTGATAAGAGTGATACAAGAACACGCGTAGCAGAAATTTTTAACATGCAAAAATATCTTTTAAAGGTTTAAACCTGTCAGCGACGCCACATTAATCCAATTAAAAGAAAAGCCAATTCCAGATTTGATATCTTGGCTAAACTATTTATTTACAAATAAAAATGTGCCGCCGAAACATAACGAGTTGCACAAAATATGTAAAAGGAAACGTGCTGCTATCTGCTGACAGCGAACTCTGTTGGCGCCGCTGAAAACTGCAGTTACCAGGAAAGGTGCGAAAACAGCGAACTCTATTGCCTGTGTGAAGAACCACGAGTAAGCTGCCAATCGATTTCCATGCGTTTTAGGGAATAAACAGATTTCTAGGAGAGAAGACGAATTTGCAATTAATTACTCCATAAGATCAAAAGTATATTGAACTCTGGAAGAAATATTCGCATGGAAACTACTAGTATCTTATTACTTTTCCCCCCTGTTTTACAGAATGGAAGGAAAAGTATTGGAATATACTCAACAATATAATCTCAAATTTTCGGTCGTAAAATCAGTTTAAGATTCTTTTGTTCAGTAACTCTGCATATATATCATGATAAAGGTCAATTAGCATTCCTTCAAAGATGGTTAAAATTGGAGCAAGTAAAGAGGAGAAAGATGCAATTTTGTCCGAAAAAATCGGTCTGTCAGTCTGTGTGTCTGGATGAATCACACATAGCTCTCAGGTTAGAAGTGGAAACATGGTACGTCAGCAGTAAGATCTGGGAAGGCCGTTTCGGACACCATAAGATATTTTGATTTTGGATATTTTATTTTTGGACTTGACATGATGTCTATGTGACATTTTCAAAATTTTCTGGAAAATGGAAGAAAATTTATTGATCGAATACAAGAAAATCCATAAACACTATCATCTTATATTTCCGATTTTCATTCAAATCACTGACATTAAAAAATTGCAAGAAGCTTTGTATTTAAAACATTCTTTTTGTTTAGAAAGAAGAATGAGCTTTCTATTTAAACTTTTTGTTTCAAAAGAAAGGTAGTGGCCCCAAACGTTTTATCACTTGCTATTATTAACCGGTTTACAGAATAAATACAAAATTTTAATAAAGTGATACAATTAATAGAATGAACACAATCTGCTGTCTTCTGTTAATTTTTCTTTGTGCGAATAGAAATTGTTGTATTGAAAACATTCGACACTTTCTCTTCGAGAATACATGTGTGAAAGGTTATTGGTTAGCGAACCGAATATAACGAGTTGTCTTAAGTTCAAAGAGTATTTTTAAATACAAAGAACTGTGACCTTCCACAAAAAATTCCGTTATTATAATTAGTTGTGATGCAAACTGTTTGTAAATTACTGTAAACAGTAATATTCCTGAGAAATAGTTCCCTGCAATATACATGTACACTGCATGGTATATAAAAAAATTCCATTTCATATTTAGAAAGATGTTCAACTCTTTATGTTCACAGTGTTTCTATTGTTTCAGAATTTGCAAACCTCCCCTATTTCATCTGTCATCAAGACTTAATACTAAACGTCATGAAACAGTCTTTTGAATTTTTATTCGATATAGATAGAAATTTATTCTACAATTGGGCAAATGATGCCCGGTGGCAGAATGCAAAATTACAATTACAAATAAAATAATATATAAAAAATAAATATAAACAAACAAATTGACTCTCATTTCCTATATATGCAGATGACATTTACATTCCTATACTAAACATTAAAATGCATACACACTACCATTTAAATGAATAAACTTACATATTACACTAATATACATACATACAAACATATACGCGTATATACATAGAGAGACGAAGGAACCCTCACCTACACACCAATCAGAACTTATTCAGTCATATTCAGAAGAAATGAAATCACTTCACTTCAATTCACTTCACTGCACTGCATATAACTTTATCTAAATATTAATTGTTCAATACTTTTTCTGTAGACTACGCATAATCGCACCTTTCACTTCACTTCACTTCACTTCACTTCACTATACGTTTTCACCCTACTGACTAATTTCCTATATTTTTTTCTAAACCCTCGCGCTGAGCAAGGAAAGGGCTCAAAAACTGCCGCAGGCAAATCGTTCCAATCTACTATAGTTCTGTTTACGAAGGAGAATTTCCCTACGTCCGTTCTTTGTATTCTTGTTCTAATTTTATATTTGTGATCAAATCTATTTAAATAATCTGGTTTATCTAGCCTTCCCCGAATTTCCTGCCATGCGGAGCAACCAACGTAAGATTTATACAGCGCGCAAAGTCGTGCCCTCTTCCTCCGGCGTTCTAATGATTCCCAATGCGCAGGTGTGTTCTTCCGAAATGTATATTTTGCCGCTCTGTTTTGTATCCTCTCTAAGCTCTTTTTAAGTCCTATTCTGTACGGATCCCAACAACTGGCTCCGTATTCCATTACCGGCCTGACAAGCGAGGTATACGCGATTTCCTTTGCTTTCGTATTACATTTTTTAAGATTTCTCATGACGAAATGCAAAGACCTCCAAGCTTTACCCACTACATAGTTCGTTTGTTTCTCCCACCCCAATTTACAGTCCAGGAGAATGCCAAGGTATTTACAGCTCGAGACTCTCGGAACTACGTCACTACCTAGCTGATAAGGTATTGTATGAAAAGCTCTGGCCCTACAAAATGTGATCGCTTTACTTTTCTTTCCATTTATAGTCATTTTATTAGCTATTGCCCAATCGTAAATTTTATTTAAATCGTCCTGTAGTTGAAACATATCGTGCTGGTCTGCGATTTCCCTATACAATATACAGAAATGCGATCACTGACACAATAAATAATACACGTATGACTAGATTGTTTACTAAAAGTAAAATTAAATTATTCATAGACTACTTGATGCAGGAGTCATGGGAAGCGGTTTATAATACTGTTGATACAAACGAGAAATATAATTCTTTTTTTTCAACTCTTTCAATTCATTTTAACACTTGCTTTCCTCTTCAAAAACGAAAATTAAATATTTCACGGAAAAGCAATTCTTGGATAACACAAGGGATTAGGACATCTTGTAAAAACAAGCGAATTCTTTCTTTCATTTCTAAACGTCATGACGTATCTCAAGATTTCCTTATCTACTTTAAAAAATACAAAACATTGTTACGAAAAGTCATAAGGCAGGCAAAAATCATGAAAAACGATCAGGATATTTTGAACTCAAATAATAAAACAAAATCAATGTGGAATATAATAAAAAATACTACCAAATCAACTAGAAAACCCGTAGAGAATGTTGTTTTAAAATATAACGATATAAATGTCAACGATCCGGCAATAGTGGCTAGTCTCTTTAACCAATACTTTTCGAGAATTGCTGCCGATCTCACTAAGGGTCTTCAGGCACAAAATTCAAAAACAGACAGTGCACCCAAAATTTTAGACACAATGTTCGTTTCCGAAACTTCTTCCTATGAAATTCTCAAAATAATCGGTAAACTAAAAAATAAATATTCGTCCGGTTTAGATGAATTCCCAGATTCTTTGTTAAAGACTTGTGCGTATGCCATTATACACCCGTTAACTCACATATTTAATGCATCTTTATGCACTGGAACGTTTCCAGATATTTTCAAAACAGCTAAAATTAAGCCGCTCTTCAAAAAAGGCAACAAAAATGAAATTCAAAATTATCGGCCCATCTCTCTTCTATCAGTTTTTTCAAAAATATTAGAGAGACTTTTTTACGTACGAATGGAAACCTTTCTCACTAAACACGACGCGCTTTCAGATTGCCAACATGGATTTAGAAAATCAAAATCAACGGAAACAGCTATATTTTCTTTTCTTAAAGATGTCGCCTCATCATTAGATCAAAACGAGGCACCTATTGGATTATTTTTAGATCTCTCAAAAGCTTTTGACATCATTGATCATGACATTTTACTTTCAAAATTACCTTCATATGGAATCCGTGGTATTGCTCTAGATTGGTTATGTTCGTACCTTAAACAACGATCTCAGAAAGTTGAAATACCTTACTGGAATGATGGAACATTACGTACGCACCTTTCCGACTCTTTGCCCGTTGCATGTGGAGTTCCTCAAGGATCGATTTTAGGCCCTATTCTGTTCCTACTTTACGTAAACGATATGCCCTCGACGATTCGAAACGGAAGAACGGTTCTCTTTGCGGATGATACGAACATCCTTTGCAATAAAGAAACCGTAAATAGTACAATATCAGATGTTTCAAATTGGTTCCGAAATAACAAATTAATAGTAAACGAAAAGAAAACGGTTTTAATGCAGTTTTCCATTTCAAATAAACAATTCTGTGCTCCATTGAAAATGAACAGTGTACCATTGACTGATGTTAAGGCAACAAAATTTTTAGGTCTCTCAATTCAGTCAAACCTTAAATGGAACGTCCATTTAAATGAATTGAACACAAAATTAAGTTCATTATGCTACGCGTTCAGAATTCTTGCAAATTCAGTCAGCCTTCATACTGCTCGTTGTGTATACTTCGCGAATGTTCATTCCCGCCTGAGATATGGCATAATATTCTGGGGAAATACATCTTATAGCTCCCAGACTTTTAGATTACAAAAACGAATTGTACGAATAATAACCAAATCCCACCCACGTGATTCATGTAAGCCTCTCTTCATTAATCTAGGAATTCTACCATTACCGTGTCTTTTTATTTACGAATCAGTGGTTTTTGTAAAAAATGACTTGCTTAAGGGCGGGAATATATTTTCAGAAAATGCCGAAGTCTATTACTATAACACTCGACGTAGAAATCATATTCATCAGGTGACAGTATCAACAGCTCATTACAAAAAATTCACATACAATACATGTACATTATTTTACAACACTTTGCCAGATGACATTAAACGATTAAATTCAATAGAAAAGTTTAAATCACAAGTGAAATCGTTTCTGCTGCATAACTGTTTCTATACAATTAGAGACTATACTGAGCATCACAAGAAAAGTAACATTAATTTTAACAATGATACATAATGCATTAATTACCATTTGGACTGTATAATGAGTATAAACAACCTGTAACAACTATTGTAACACAGCTTCGGGTCAATGACCCCCATCTCGATCAGGTTTTTCGTCCAGTTTCCCTGATCCATTGAGCAAATGCTGAGATGGCCCCTTGTTTTGCTTCTGGACATAAATGTAACTTCATTTTCTGTGCACGTCTTCTAGAATTCAGTGGGAAATACAATTATTCAAATTATCGTTTCCACGTTGTCGCGGCAGGAAGTAATAAGAGCCAAAATTTATTGCTTATTTATCCTTGAAAATAGATTTTATTACATGGGAGTTTTTTTTTTTTTTTCTCCCTTTCAAAATTCAAAATTTATTGCTTATTTATCCTTGAAAATAGATTTTATTACATGGGAGTTTTTTTGTTTTTTTTTCTGCCTTTCAAAATTCAAAATTTATTGCTTATTTATCCTTGAAAATCGATTTTATTACATGGGAGTTTTTTTGTTTTTTTTTCTCCCTTTCAAAATTCAAAACTTAAGTAGTATATGATTTAGTGTAGGGATCACAGAATTTTGAAAATGTGCACACAATTCACTTTTTCCCATAGCCCGTCATACGCAGTTTTTAACTGTTTTTTGACGTAAATAAATAAATAAATAAAAATATCAGTCGTCGGCGAAGAGTCGAATTTTTGACGTTATATTTCGCGATAAATCATTTACAAAGATAAGAAACAGCAGTGGGCCTATGACACTGCCCTGAGGAACCCCGGAAGTAATGTTACCCTTTTCCGATAAGTGCTGTCCAATTCGGACTTTTGATTTCTATCGCGAAGAAATTCATTTATCCATGCTATTACCCGCCTGTCAATTTTAGCATCAATAAGTTTCAGTATCAATATGTCATGCGGCACGACATCAAATGCTTTAGCAAAATCAATAACTATTGCATCCTCTCTTCCCCCTACATCAATTACTTCCGACAAGTCTTGAGTAAGGGAAATAATCTGACTCTCACACGAAAAGCCATTTCTGAAGCCGTGCTGTCCATGAAATAACCATTCTGATTGATCCAAATGATTTCTAATCGAATTAGATAATAATTTTTCAAACAATTTACAGACTACTGACGTAAGACTAACTGGCCTATAATTTTGCACTTCACATTTTGGTCCATTTTTGAAAATTGGCACTATTAAGGCAGATTTCCAATCATCCGGTACACTTTCGTTGTTGATTGATATATTGAAAAGTCTGACCAAATATGGTATTATTGTTTCCCCTGCTATCTTTAACATGTCAGTTGTAATACCATCCGGACCGCAAGACTTACAGTTTTTCATATTTTTCAAATGTGAACGTACTTCCGTTTGATCAATTTTGAATATATGATCCACGTCATTGTGCCCTATGATAATTCGGTTAGCTTTTTGTTTGTATACAGAACAGAAATAATTATTGAATACATTGGCTTTCTCTTCATCGTCTACGATATCTATATGTCCCTACTTTGCAAGTCATTTTGTTTCTTGAAGAAACCATTTTGTTTCCTGTTGGTTAGATTTTTCTGCATAACTTCATTCATTGTCGATCTTTAAAACTCATCATGTATTTTCAAAATTGAATAATTGTTGACTAATAACACTAAGGAGGTAAAGATCAGTCTGCCACTCATTCCCCTCTAGTTAAGCTAGGTATTACCATTACCATTATCTTACGAATCTGAAGTTTTTATCAAAGTTGATGAACTGAAGATTACTAAAGGATGAAAAGATGTTCCCACCGTTAAATTGTGGTTGAATTCAGTCAGATTCTGTAGGAAAGGTTTAGTAACTAGGATCTTTTTACATTGCTTTCCTTTACTGAAGAATAGTGAGGGAAAATTTAACAATACGATCTCGAATTTTCTGCCGTAAAATCCATGTTTTAGGTTCTTTTGAAGTATAACACTGAACGCACGTCATGTTTTTAAAAGCGATTAAAGTTGGATTTACCTGACTTAATAAATTTCGATTCTGTAGGAAAGGTTTAGTAACTAGGATCTTTTTTCATTGCTTTCCTTAACTAAAGTATAGTGAGGGAAAATTTAACAATACGATCTCGAATTTTCTGCCGTAAAATCCATGTTTTAGGTTCTTTTGAAGTATAACGCTGAACGCACGTCATGTTTTAAAAGCGATTAAAGTTGGATTTCCCTGACTAAATAAATTTCGAAATACTTTTCTAATTCACTTCGCGAAAGAACACTTTCAATCCTATAAACTATAACTAAATTCTGACAATTTACAATATTTCTCTCTAATGTTTATCGTCCCAGCTCTCGCAGCTCACTATGTGCCCGATTTCTACAGCTGCTTCTTGCGTTCTCCCATTAGCCTTGTCGAAACCACCGAAAAGCGTGACTCCTCATCCCCGCGCTGATTTCGAGCGCGTCAACTACTAAGTTCATCAGTCCCGTAAGTGTTGGGCATTTTTTATCGTGGGAGACGGAGGTGATCTTCCACTACTGAATGAAGAGATCCGGTGCTGAAAAACCCGACGGCTAACGGGGGTTTTCTCCAACCAGATGTCTCCCACCAGCGAGGCATCGCCCCGACCGGAACAAGATCTAAGCTTCCGGCTGATCTCCCGACATGGTAGTACTGTACTGAATGTAATTGTGTGTACAAGTAATGGGGTGAAGTTAGGACAAGGAAGAGGACGGAAAGATCGCGCGAGGTCCGTGGCCCGTTTGTTAGGATACTGCTCCAGCATTCGTCTTGTGTTCATTGGAGAAACCACGGAAAACTACCGAGGTAGGGGTGAGGTGGAAGGATCAAGCGGAGCGGAAGGAGATAGCGAGCGAAGTAGGATGAGCAAGAGGAAACGAAGAAGCAGAAAGAAAGGGTGGAGCGACAGAGGCGGGGCAAAAACGCGATCCGAGCGGAAGGAATGGGCATCGAGAAGAAGAGCGGAGTCAGCGGACGGAGCATGAGCGGAAGCAAAAGGAGCGGAAGGCGCTGGCACAGCGGAGAGAGCATGTGCGCCAGACGGGCGAGGCTGCTGATAGAAGATGATTGTGATCAATAAAAGCTCGGACACCACAGGACCGGCTTAAGTGCCTCAGCAAATGTCACCGCAGTGCCTCTACCCGGGAGGTCCTAGTGTTCGAGTCACGACGGCGGCATGATTTTCAACTACTACGCTAACAAACGGACCATGCATTGTGCGAGATATTTCCTTCCTCTTCCTTGTCCTATCGTCAGCCCTTAGTTACACACACGCTTACATGCAATACACGACCACACATGTCGAGAGGCTTAAAGCTTCTTCAAGCTGGGAAGGTGCCCCACTGGTGGAAGATACCTGATTGGGGAGAACCCTGTGAGCTGACGTGGAGGTTGGGGCTAGATTTCACCATGTAGTGGGGGAAGAACACCTCTTGAGGAAACAACATGCGCACTAACGACACTAATGGCTTTAGTAGTGGACGCACCTGGAAACACGAAATAATCAACCGGATATCACCGAAGAATCAACTAGTTGGTAAAAAATAAGTAGTGATGATAGAATTCAGCACTTTTAATTTTAAACATCGCATTTTGAAAATAAGGCTATAGCATTTGATAGCAATACACAAAAAATTAAGATTTAGCATTTCGAGGCATTTGTTGAGAAAATTATTTTTTAAAAGAGGACTCTTTGAGATTAAAAAAAATATTTGGACACTTTTTAGATTCTCCTATTGAAATCAGGAAATAAGGCAAACTATTTTAAAATTTCGATATTTGTGAACTTCAACTAATATTAAAGCGTAAGAAGTAACGGGTGCGCGCGCCGTAGGCATAGTGAATAATATGCCTCTTCTTCCCGTGACCTCTTCCTCTTCATCCCTTGACCTTCTCCGTCCAGCGAACTGACGAAACAGAATCGTTGAAACGACCCTGAGCTCTCAGGCTTTCAGGGTCCGTTTTCTAATTTTTTTTCTTATTTTCTAAAAATTTATTTTGTGAGTAACAGTTTAATTATAAATTAATAAACACGGCCATTCTCAAATTAAATGTTTGCAAATATTGATGTGTTGCTGTCGATGTCGTTACCTTACTTAGCAGCGAAAACAAAGAAAAACATAAATGCAATTTAGCAATTATTTCGCAGATTCACGAGCATTTCGCATTTGGCACGCAATTTTGCATTTTATCGCAGATTGGAAACCTTAAGAAAAATACCGCTCCGACCGTCAATCATACAATTACTATCTTCTTCAACGTTTGGTAACATTTCGCATTTTCAGCAATTGCTAAAATCTACCATCTCTACAAATAGGAGGGGCACTCAGTAAGGTTTTCGTCCAGACCGGAGGTACAGAAAACGCGCAGTCCAGACTGCCCAATATCTGCATGAAAATTTTTGAGCATGTTCGTAATGTTTCATGCAGAAAGCTTACAGTTTGGCTCAAGCGGCAGAGCCGTGCACTAACGGTTTTGTTTACCCGACGCCACGGTAATCGGCCATTTCGATTTTGTGATTAAGTGTGTGAAGGTGCGATTGTGCGAAGTGATATTGTGATAAATTACCTCTTTCCCTATTCCTGCCTTCCTATTTTTCTTCGGTATGCTCTTCATGGTTAATTAATACTTTAATAATTACTTCATGGTTAATTAATACTTAATAAAGATCACGCACTCATAGAAATACTTCACTGAAAGTACTCGAACGGCGCAATTCAGTTGTTTCCCGGTAGACCCTTTAGGGACGTTTTTCCATGTAGAAACGTTCAGACCGTGTATGCGCGACTTTTGGCTTTTATACTTCTAGTTAGGGATCTTGAAGTTTCTGAACAGAAACTGAATGACAATGAGCACGAAAACGGTAAGTCAGGGTAGGGCAGTATTTCAGTTCTTGTAGTTGAAATACATTTTGTATTTGAAAAACTATATTTTAGTTTTTTGGGGGGCATGTATTTTAGAGATGTATTTAAATACTTAAAGTAGGTGTATTTAAAAAACGAAATACTTAAAATACTTCAAATACAGACTGTGAAGAAGATAGTTTACACACGAGGATAGTTTCTGTTTGTTTGATTCCACTAGTGAATGCACCTCATTGAAACAAAAATAAAACCTCGTTTCAGGTGTTAAATTTCGATTCTCTTTATTTTTAAATGATAAATCTAAATCATCGAAAATGCTGGACAATTATATGAGAGTAAAAAGAGCGTTTATTCGTTAGAACAATAGTTTATGTTCATCCACGACCGTTCTAAGACTGTTTTCCTTTACAGGCTTTATACATTCGCCAACTAGGGGTTCATTGTCTGATGATTTGTTTGAAAAATTAGTCGTTTTACAAGGAAATTCCATTTCCTTATGTTAGACATATTTTGATATGATTTTGTATTTGAAAATGTTTATACATATTGTTATGAACAAAAACATTACAATAGTTTTTGTTCAGAAATGTGTACGACTGTCAATCACTAATCTACTGTAATTGGTAATTACAATATATTTTTGCAATAAAAAATATACAATACAAAATGGTTATATATTTCCTGTATTTTGAGTATTTAAAGTATTTTAAATACGTATGTATTTAGCACATCAAGCCCTAATGTATTTTGTGTGGACGAAATATTTGAATAAAAAAAGTTTAAAGTACGAGTACTTTGCCGTGTGTAGAGGCCTTGAAGGAAGGGAGCGTTTGCGCATGCGCACCTGCACGTGCGGCGGGCAGCCCAGCGCGTAGAGCGCGGCGTGGGCCACGTCCTCGGCGAAGAGATGCGGCTGCTGCCACCAGGTGGCACCTCCGCGAGACGGCAACTGCGACGCGAACTCCGTGCGCACCACGCCCGGGCTCACGGCCTGCGCACGCACACGCGCACGCGCACGCGCACCACCCGCCCTTGTAGCCACACACACAGCCAAGGTCAGTAGCACCAATCACATTTTAAGCCTTAGCTTATCTTGTTTAATTAAAAATAAATCAAACAGCATTAGGGAAATTTAAAGAGAAGATATAAGTTAGTCTTATTTTACGTGGCGAGACTCGGGCCATCAGTTCCGCTCTTCCGTCTAACCACGCATATTTCGTTACGCTCCTTTCACCACCTAGCGGTGAAAGGAGATATTATCTTGGGGACGAAACAGGCGGATCTCAATTTTGATCAGAGGCTTCTTTTAGGCTTGAGGATCTTTTACATGCAGTAAATCTACTACATGGGACATCCGGCTTTACGTCCCCTCCGAAGGAAGGCGTACGAAGGATTTTTTCGCCCTTAAAAATCCACGGTTTTGATCGGGTTTGAAAAACAAATTTAACTTTTGCAATTTTCCAAAAAGCAGGGGTTTCTACGAAAATAATACCGGCACCATTCTCTTAAGCGTTCTTTGTCCTATCCGATGACAGTTCAATCGAAAAATTTGAAGCCATTTTTGAGAAAATGTTGAAAATACTGTTGAGGTTTCGTGTAAAGTATGCTCATAAAACATTATATCCATTTGAAACTCGCAAAGACAATTTGTTAAGAATAATCGACGAATATCAGTTTTGAAAAAAATCTACTAACTGGTTTAGGGCTAGTGTTGATCACGGTCGGACGCAGGGGCAAAGGGATAGATAGACGTTTTATCATTAATCGATTTTTCGGTATCAAGGACCCTCACAGCGGATTCTTACTAGACAAAGTGTTAGGGGATGTAATTTACTTTAGAGGAAAAAGATGTATCCACTTTTCATTACCAGCGCCCGGCAATAAGAGTTCTTCTGTCATAAATTTGCCGCTTTCTGGCTCACGATTACAATACTTTCTCTTCTTACAAAGTAAGTGTGAGAAAGTAAATAGTGGGTAAATCTTGCTCCTATACGTAGTAATTATATCCTCTAACACGTTCTGTTGACAGAATCGAGGTTTCGTTGATACCTAAAAATTGATTTATAGGAAAATGTCCGTCAGTCCACCTCTGGACAACCCTAGCGCCTAAACTGTTTTGACGATTTTCTCCACAACTGACATTCCCCAATCAACTTGACCGACTTCAAGACCCTGCAAATTTAAAACGGAAATTTTGATCTTTGGAGATGCTTCATGTGATTCCTTAACATTTTCAAACAATTCTCAAAACGGGCTCTAAAATTTTGGATGACACTTTTTTCCCGAACGGAGCAAAGGTTGCGTAATAACGGCGTCAATTTCATCGAATGCTTTCAAAAATTGCAAAAGTTCACAAGTTTTTCGGTGTCTTCCTATGACTTATTACTAAAGACAGAGCCTTTTCTGAATGATTTTTTTCATATTTATTACATATTGCTGTATAACATAAATAGAATAGTAAAGTGAAATAGACATAGAGCTTGGGGTGGCGGAGGGACAAAAAGCGCCACAGCAGAGCGAAGTCATGGGGAGGTGGACGTACTAGAATACACAGAAGTGGGTGAACAGGGCGGGAATGGATAGAATTTCTGCGTAATTTCCAAAAGCTGAAACAGGAGATACGTGGGGCATTTATTATATTTAGAGATTAAAAAATACCGCCAGTATTTGTATTATACTTCATATTTTTTGGCCAAAATCGCGAAGAAAGTGTACTTATTAGTCTAAATTAATTCAAGACTTCACGCAAACTCCACGAAGTTGTGTTTATAGCCAGTGATGTGATGAAAACGTAAATGTCGTGCAATGCGGTTTCATTAAGCGAGTTTTACATATTTATTTTTGTTCACTTCAATGAAATTGGTTATTAGCGGTATGTACAATGTTAATGTTTGAATCAGTATAGGTATAATGTCTGAACAGTGATACATAGCTTTTTAAAACTTTCATGGAAAAATTCAATGACTTTACAGAATGGCAATTTTCTTTCTAACATTTACTCTATTATACGTGTAATTAATTCATATGTAACCAGTTTTCATGTTTACATTGTCTTCTCCGCTTAGGTCAATCAGAAGCGCCGCAAACACGCCGTGAGTGAGATAGATGATGAGCGTTGGTGGTGGTGGTGGGGGGGGGGGAGAGGCAGAACTCACCGAGACTCGGACCTTGCTCCCGGATGACGCCAACTCGCGGCGTAAGCCCTCCGTCAACACTCGAACGGCGTGCTTCGTGGCGGCGTACATCTGGATTTCGTGCATGTTGGGGTAGACGTGACCGGCGAGACTGAAAGTTAAAAACAGAATGCTACGTGGCGGCGTACATCTGGATTTCGTGCATGTTGGGGTAGACGTGACCGGCGAGACTGAAAGTTAAAAACAAAATGCTACGTGGCGGCGTACATCTGGATTTCGTGCATGTTGGGGTAGACGTGACCGGCGAGACTGAAAGTTAAAAACAAAATGCTTCGTGGCGGCGTACATCTGGATTTCGTGCATGTTGGGGTAGATGTGACCGGCGAGACTGAAAGTTAAAAACAAAATGCTTCGTGGCGGCGTACATCTGAATTTCGTGCATGTGGGGTAGACGTGGCCGGCGAGACTGAAAGTTAAAAACAAATCGCTACGTGGCGGCGTACATCTGGATTTCGTGCATGTGGGGGTAGACGTGACCGGCGAGACTGAAAGTTAAAAACAAATTCTTCGTGGCGGCGTACATCTGGATTTCGTGCATGTGGGGTAGACGTGGCCGGCGAGACTGAAAGTTAAAAACAAAACGCTACGTGGCGGCGTACATCTGGATTTCGTACATGTGGGGGTAGACGTGACCGGCGAGACTGAAAGTTAAAAACAAAACGCTACGTAGCGGCGTACATCTGGATTTCGTGCATGTTGGGGTAGATGTTACCGGCGAGACTGAAAGTTAAAAACAAAACGCTACGTGGCGGCGTACATCTGGATTTCGTACATGTGGGGGTAGACGTGACCGGCGAGACTGAAAGTTAAAAACAAAACGCTACGTAGCGGCGTACATCTGGATTTCGTGCATGTTGGGGTAGATGTTACCGGCGAGACTGAAAGTTAAAAACAAAACGCTACGTGGCGGCGTACATCTGGATTTCGTACATGTGGGGGTAGACGTGACCGGCGAGACTGAAAGTT
>BLKR01007867.1:0-29941 GCA_011170035.1 Teleogryllus occipitalis
AACTTTCTCTATGCCACGTATATTACTCCGTATATACGTGTGTATACGACGAAGTAAAAATTGAAGCCGTTTCCGAGAAAATAATTGCTTAAAATTTAAAAATAGCCTACGCTTCACGCAAAATTTTACAAGAAATACTCATATTTTCAAAAGATTGAACGTAATATTTAAAGGTCGTTTCTGATGAACACATTTCGTTTCTGATGAATTTTTTTTTGATTTTTGCCATTTTCCAAAAATCAGGAATTTTAATGAAAATTAGACCTTTACCATTAGACCTAGACCAAAAAATTTGGTGCAGTTTTTCGAAAATTTTACAAACGTTCCAGGGACTTCATGTGAAATACCCCCGAGATTAAAATATATAATATAATACAATGAAAATAGCCACATTTTACTGGGGATTTGCGTTGTGAGTTGGAGTATTAATTAATTCGTATTAATTAATGGTGAGTTTGTGCCCTCCATTATAGCATGTCATTCAACTTGAATTATTTTCTCACAATATATGTTTATTATTTTCAATTTAAAAATCTAATATTTCAGTCAGGGACCGAAAAGGTATTGAATACCGGTATTTTTCCATACCTTTTTCAAATACCTTTATTCTTTTATACTGGTAAAATACCTTTATAGGACGTCTATACCGGTATGGACGTCCATAACGGTCATACCGGTATTTTCAAGGAAGAAATATAGTTTACCATCCATACATGTTGACAAAATATGTTACTTTTGTTAATAATATCTCACAAAACGTTTATTAATCAAATATCATTTCATAATTATTTATTGTTTAAATTATTCTTTTGAATATATATATATATATATACATATATATATATATATATATATATATATATATATATATATATATATTTAACAACTGTATTAAATTCTATTCTTATTATTGTAAATGTTTTGTTTCGGGCGTTTACGTTTTGCATACGTTGTATGTATTGAAAACCTCCCTTAATTTAAACTTCGGAAAAGTTGAAATATGAAATAATTATTGGTTCTATTGAAGAGAACCTTTTCTTAGTGTCCTTCATCGAGCTATCTCCCATCTGACCTGAGAGATGACCTAAGCCTGTCTTTATATTTCGCACATGGAGAGGCAAGTCAACGTATGCGCCGGCCGTAGGCGTAGGACCATTTCTTCCCTCCCCGACCCCTCCTTCGGCGAACTGAGGAAGCGTTGACACCTTGAGATAATCACGAACGGCTTTCAGGCCTAGTTTTGTTATTGTTAAAAATTATTTCCTTTTACTTCATTTCACAATTAAATCTTAATTATACATTAATAAATAGGGCTAAAATAAAATGTTATTTTCCTGGTTAATATTAAGGGTTTAATATATTTTGACATTAACTGCAAATATTGAAAAAAATTGTAATAATAGTAAATTATTATGTTATTATTACTATTATTATTATTATTATTATTATTATTATTATTATTATTATTATTATTATTATTATTATTATTAGCTATTAACATTGCATGTGGGCAAGGGATCCCTTCTACGTGGGTAGCTTACATTGTAAAATGCATCTGGAGGAGCCCACTTCGAGAAGAGTGTTTCTTCCTTAATAATAAGAAATATATACTAACATTAATTAATAAAAAAGAGTTTATTAATATTAACATTTTTACTTTTTAATTAAAATTAACATTTAATTTAAATAAATTTATAAATTAACAAACAAAATAATAAATTAATTTACACAAATTTAATGCAAACATTTCAAATTTAATTAGTATTAATATTTTAAAATATTTATTAAAATTAATTAATATTATATAGTACTATTAATATTTTTTCTTAATGAAATTTCTTAAATAATACATGGGTGTAAATTAAACATGTTTCAATCATTAATTTTGAATTAAACATAACGCTTCTGTTTCCTCGCGTAAGAATAGTTAATATGTCTATTAGCGTTCAATGTCAATTTTTAATATTGTTTTAGTTATAATTATGGTGCAGAATAAGGAAACTGGGCCAATTGAAAAAATTATTTTCGGGAATGTTAGTGATACGATCAAATTTAAGCAAATAATCGTATTTAGTGATAAACACAGTCGTGCAAGAAGGAAGTTTGGTATGCG
Source organism: Teleogryllus occipitalis (assembly GCA_011170035.1). Classification (NCBI taxonomy): domain Eukaryota; kingdom Metazoa; phylum Arthropoda; class Insecta; order Orthoptera; family Gryllidae; genus Teleogryllus; species Teleogryllus occipitalis. The sequence continues at coordinate 2,114 of BLKR01007867.1, forward strand.
TGGGAAGACTCATTTATGGATAAGAAGACACGTTTCTTCATTTTTTATCGCTACTAGAAAGGACAAGATTTATACGGAGAAATTCGATAAATTTTCAACACTCTATCACGTGTCGCCAAGCTCTGCGCCCGGACGTGAGGTCCAAGGTCAGCGAACGAGCTCGTGTTGATGTCTGCGAAAGACCGTTGGCTGGTCCCTCCGTCTGACGACAGAACTCGACTTCCCAGTCAACGGCAGAACTTGACCTAGCTAGAATATGTGTCGAAAATCCGCCACCCTCGGGACTCGAACCCTAGGACCTCCCGGTCAGAAACTCTGCCGTGTAAATAGTTATTTCCTCTGAGCCATCTCAGCGGAAAAAAATCACAATGAATTTCCCCCAAATACCTGTATGATTCTACTGAAATACCGGTATTTTCCTATGAAAATACCGGTATTTTGATGAGAGAATACCGGTATAATACCTTTAAATAGAGGTATTTTACCGGTATAGACGTCGGATAAAGGTAAAATACCTCTAAAATACCGGTATTTGACGTCTTATACCGGTATTTTTAAAGGTATTTTGAATAAAGATATACGAAGGTCGGCTGAAAAGTAATGCACACTTGCTTATAACTCGAGAATGAAATGAGATATTCACAAAATTAAAGAAAAGCATTAAAGTAGAATTCTTTACCTTTCAAATGACATATTTATTTTTCCACATAGTCGCCATCTCGCTCCACACAGCGCTCCCACCGCTGAACCCATTTTTCAAATCCGTTCCTAAAGAATTCTTCCGGTTGTTTTCGTATCCAACTGCTTACAGCGGCCTTCACTTCTTCATTATTGGCATATCTGTTTCCCTTAAGGTCCCTTTTTAATAGAGGAAATAAGTAAAAATCACACGGAGCCAAATCCGGGGAGTATGGAGGATGAATAACAACATCAAATTTCAGGCGCTCCAACGCTTCTTGAGTGGCGTGTGACGTGTGCGGTCTTGCATTGTCATGGTGCAGTAAAACTCGATCAGTGGTGCATCGTACTCGTCGAACACGCTTCCGTAATGTCTGTAATGTCTGAATGTAGCGTTCCGAATTTACAGTACACCCTTTTTCGAGGTATTCCATCATCACAGCTCCTCGAGCGTCCCAGAAAGCAGTGAGCATAACCTTATTCGCTGAAGGCGCTGTTTTGAATTTTTTAGGCTTCGGTGAATCGTAATGTCGATACTCCATACTCTGCCTCTTTTCTGTTGGGTCGTAATGATGAATCCAACTTTCGTCTCCAGTCACAATTTTGAAAAGAAAATCGTCTCCTTCGCGTCGATAACGTTCCAAAAGTTGTTCACAAGCTTCTTTTCGTTGGCGTTTGTTTTCATCCGTAAGCATACGCGGTACCCAGCGAGAACAAATTTTTCGATAGCCCAACTTTTGAATAATGAAGCCTACTCTTTCTTTTGATATTCCTAAAGCATCCGCAATTCGTTGTTGAGTGATTCTGCGATCACTTTGAATGAGATTGTCCACGCGAGAACGATGCTCATCATCGGTAGCAGAAATTGGTCGTCCACTGCGTTGTTCGTCAGAGATATTCAACTTACCCGGCTCGGAATTCCTGCTTTTTATGGCCCACCTATTCACAGTGCTTCTGTCAACCGTCTCAGCTCCATAAACAGCCTGTAAACGCTGATAAATTTCCGTAGGCGTAATGTTTTCCGCCGTCAAAAATTCAATCACTGCGCGTTGTTTCAACCGCGTGCACATAGTGGCTGTTTGGCTTGCCATTTTAACACGTATGATCGCGCAACCGTTTAACCGATTGTTACGAAACTTGGAACATATGGAGGGGAAGGTTGTGGCTATCAAATGAGCATGCGCGCGCATCTGTATGATATTTTGTTCGCCCGTTACGAGCAAGTGTGCATTACTTTTCAGCCGGCCCTCGTATGTTTGGAAAGTTTGTTTATAAGAGTTTTTAAAATTTATATATTTTATAATAACTTTGTTTATAAAATTACTTTTGTTCCTTTTTTGAAAAGTTATATTAGTAATACGAGTAATCGTATTTCGATATGTGCTTTGCATGTGAGACGGCGGTCAAAATAAAATCTTCGATATTTAACTGGAATATTATTTAAAGGCCAGGGTATATGTGTATGGTTTATAAAGAGATACAGGGGATCGGATGATCTGCAAAGTGTGAACATTTTTGGTTAAGTTTTAGAGGGGTAGATCATTATTATCCATTTAATATATTTAATTCAGTGAATTTGTGAAGAGAGACATTTTTTAATATATTTGTGAGAAGAGAAGAGTGCAGTATCATCAGCATAAAGAGCCAAGGTAGTGAAAGGAAGTTCTGGAATAACAGACACATACAGGAAGTCCCACAAACTATGGGCCACCTCCATAACGTTTGAACGGTTCTCGATATCAAAATACAGTTTTCGCCCAACAATACGGAAGCTTGAGGCAAGTGGTGTGGTTACATATATAGTTTCAAAAATATTTAGTTTTCGAGAAATTTAATAAAATTTGATTTTTTAAATGAAATCGTGTATTTTTCACTAGCAATAGATTGACCATAAAATTAGGAATGCAATAATGTAACGTATGTTCATATTTTGATAGTATTTTGTGTATTAAATTATACTTTCTGACTTGAGATTTTAAATTAAACATGCATTTTTTCCTGTAGCACCCGTCGCAATTCTCGCTTTTGTGGAAGTGGCCTTCACGGCCTCTCCTCGTGAAAGCGCCGGTGCCGCGAAGGCAACCTTCCCCCAAAGGCGACAGTTGCAAGTGTTGCTACAGAAAATCTCGTACACTGAGTTTAAAATCACATGTAGTAAATTATCATTTTATACTCAAAACACAAACAAAACATTAACATATGTAGCATTATTGCATTCGTGTATTTATGATCTATCTACTGCTAGTGAGAAAAATATATGGTTCCATTTAAAAAATCAAAGATGATTAAATTTCTCGAAAACTAAATATATTTCAAACTATATCTCTACGGCACATTACTTGCCACGTTATTCCCTATTGTTGATTGAAAACTTTATTTCGATATCGGGAAACTTTTAGAAGTTATTGGTGTGGCTCGTAGTTGGAGGAACTCCCCGTATGTTGAAGAGTATACAACGTGTTGAATCTTGAAAAATTCCTAAATAGTTAATATGAAGAATTCATTTTCACTGAAAAATGTAGGTTAATAAGTTAGTTTTATTAATTATAAATAAATATATTGGTACTCTTATTGTATAAAAAATAATGGGCCTAGATGCCAAACTTTAACAAAAGCTTGAGTAGTATCAAGAAAAATGCAATTCTTGCTCTACTGATTTTACATTATGTCATAATTCCGAAGATGATAATTGCAAAGAAATATGTCGTCAATACATGTTATCTCAAATTAACTCAGTTAACGTTGGAAGGAAATATGTAACAATACTCTTCGTCAAATAAACACTACGTTACAAACATTTTACTGAGGAACATAATCCTGCTTATGCTTCGATTTCATTGGTTGTAAATCCAGGGGCAAGGTTGGCAGGAGAGAGGCATAATTGCCTTGACCGCCTCCCACGCCAACATATTTTTTTAACATTTTCTTAATTTTTCAAAACAATTTCATTATATTAACAAAATTTCTTTTAAAGGAGTATTTACGTTTTAAATATATGTACTTTTTATTTCAAACAACAATTAAAAAATACTTCAAATATATTTATTGAAGAGTGTCTTAACTTTGTTTCCCTGAAATTCTTTCTGAATCCCTGGTCGAGATAACTTCTACACGACCTTACGCGTGCTGTAATGGGTCTGGCACTTGTAATTTCAATGCTTATTACTGTAAAGAGAGTTTAGCAACGTTCAAGATCGGTTTAGCAGTCGCCAGGGAATTACAGGAATAAAACAATGGAAATAATTTGATGGGCGTTGGAAAGATCGATCGTCGTCGATCAGGCATGTAAAACCGCGCCCGCACGAGCTACTTGCCCGCCTGGGCAGCCCGGCGCTCCTACGGGCACAGGCAACTTCCCCTAACTCCGCTCGCATTTCCCCTTAAAATCGAAACAGGGGTGTACGAGCACAAGCTAAGGCGGCATGAGGCGGTGAACTGTGGCGTATTATGAAAATATGATTGCGAAATTTTTTTCTATCAAATAACCGAAAATTTTATTTTATTTATATTCATCACTACTTATTACTATTTAATGTTTATTTTCGTACGAAATTATCCCTTATATGAACATATTTCCCAAGTGGCAGTAATATGTTTGAATGGCAAATTATTTCATTGTTTTCGTTTTGTGTTGTGTTATTAAATCATTCAGTTACTTACTATATTTAGCAATAATGTGAAATAAATTAACAAGCATCTATAAGTTAACAAGTCTCGCTTACGGACGGACAACGCTTTTATCAGATAAGAATATTTTTCTGTTAAATCTTCTAACGTAAAAGAAGAAAGTTCATGATTTTATATTACTGTAAGTAAAAAGGATTACAAAATCAAGATACATTTGGTTCAACTTTTTAAATTTTACTCTCAATTGAATTTGAAATCAGACTGATGTATTATGTCATTTTAATGAACCAATTTTTTTGCCTTAAAAAAATGGGAATTAATATAGCTGAATTTGTGACAGTAACTGTCACGTAACTTCTCCAAAACACTGTCGGCCAGGTACCCAGTGATCAATTTGGGCAACCCTTACTTTTAAATTTTGCACATATTTCTCTGGACGCAGTGCCCGCGAGCTCTAATATGCTTGTTACCTTGCCCGGGACATTGTCATGCTTGTCGTAGACGTTCACCAGGGCCGTCTGTGATTTTCACTCATTTGAAACAAATACTAGGGATATAGTAAATAGCTTCAACTTACATAAAATTTACACATTTTGAAAATGAGAAAGGTTTTATAAATGTACTAACAACAATAGCCTGTTATTCACACTAAAATATTGGTTAAATGAAAATAAATATCAGTGCAGAAATAATAGACTATTTTACAGTATACTGGGTATCCCACCAACTATGGACCACTCCCATAACTTCTCAACGGTTCACAATAGAAAAAAATGCAGCTATTGCTCACAAATGTGGAATTTCGGCGAATAATATGCCATAGAGATATTGTTTGTAATATTTTTAGTTTTCGAGACAATTAATCATCTTCAATATTTTTTAATGGAACTCCCACATTTTTCTCACTTGCAATGGATAGGTAATGAAAAAGAAATACAATGGTGCTTCATTTGTTAATGTTTGATTGTAATTTGAGCATAAAATTGTTCTCTCTGTCATGATTTAAAATTATACGGACATTATTTAATTTAGTAGGTAATCCTCGCCACTGTGACCTTCAAGGAAGGTGACCTTCGCGGCGCCAAGACTGTTGCGATGAGAGGGATGGCAGAAGACGAGCAGTGAGAGTTGGAGAAGTAACTACAGCAATAAATGGTTTTGACATAAAGAACACAGGAAAAAACATCAATATTAACAATCAGAATGAGAGGGTTTTTCCATCTATTCAGCAGAATATAACTTTTCTTTCAAAGATTGGAATGTTTATGGTTTCGTACTTTCTCTTCGCACTTGTGAAACAGACAGTATACTCCAAATATTCTGCAATATGTTGAAAAAGTGTGAACAATTTCAAACAGAAATAATATATGAAAGAACTTTTAAATTTTCATTGATTATTTGACAAGGTAGTTGATATTAAAAAAGTAGTTGAAAATCTGAATCACCAGTAAGTGGAATATCGTAAAATTCCAGGAATTTGAAGGAAGAAGTCAATTATTTTGAAAAACCATTGTGTTTTGAAGATATTAATGATCTGTTTGAAGAAATAAGGACTAGTAAAGATATTTTACTTATATTACATTATTAAATTTACATTTAGTAATATTTCTCGCAAAAAATGAATTCGATGTAAAATGTAAGTCCTGTCTAAATGACAGGATAGAAAGTTTCTTGATACGGTATTCGAATTTCACATAACGACCCTTTTTTTTAAACAAAATATTTGAAATAATTTTTAATAATTGCAATTTTGTTAAAATATTAAAATTAAAGCCACCGTACACCAGAAAAAATTAAAATGAAACGCTAGATAAATTATTATTGAAAAATGTTCACTGTACTTCTTACTACTTATTTTGAATCTCCTTTGATTGCTTTAAATGAAAATTCTAAAGAAACTTCAACACAGTTAAATCTACAACGACGAATAAAACAATCGAACTCTCTATTGAAATCTTTATAATAATGGAGTATCATATTCAATATGCAAAAAGTACGTGTTATTTATGTACATTTAATATAGTCGAGGTAAATACACATTGTTCTTCATTGAAACTGCTTTCCTAGTTGCAATGTAAACAAAAAATTAACATGATTTTCAATAGCATAGTTTCTATTAAAGCATGCAACTGCCAGTAAATTAGTCATTTTCATAAAATAAATGCCATTTTATTAAAATCCAATTTGTTGCATCAATAACTGCAAACTCGTTGATTCTCTCTCAAAGTTCCTCTACCATAAAGGTCCTCAGAGGCCACCAATCTGTATAAGATATCGAACAATTTAAATTAACAAATATTATATTACAAAGATATTTTATGCTACTTTACTCAGTCATTAACTCTAGAATGCAAAGGGCTTCAATGAATCACTGCAGATTGTACCAACAGATTGCTTCTCTACGTGGTGACGTATTTAATCATGAACGCGAACGAATCATTCGCTCAAGTCTAATGAGCCAAAGCTCATCGCGCGATTCCCTGTGTAGTCGCTGTCACCGCCTCGGTTACGAAAGTCCCCACCCCCGTCGCCCCCATCAGCACCACCGTCGCTTCCGCCCAACGCCTCCTCCTCCGAGCCGTCTAGGCGTGAGTCCGTTATTAATGGGAATTTAATGAAGGCGGCTGACGTTACCGGGATTATCTTCAGCCTAGTCGCAGACGCCGCCGACAGTAAGCGGCGGGGACGGTGGTGGGGGTGACGACAGACTGCGAGATCACGGAGAGGGAGAGAGGGGGGTGGGCCACGTGGGTAGCACGCGGGGAGAAGGGGGCGGGGCGAACCGCGTGGGCGCGCACGCTCGTCGACTCACCCGGCGCGGTGGCGGCCGCAGCGTCGGCGACGAGCCGCTTCTGGAACCGCGGCCGTCGCGTCGCCGGGAAGGGGGCGTGGCCGCGTGACGACGGCAGCGCTGGCGGCGGCGGCGCGGAGGCGGCGCGGCACCGGCACGGGCGGAGGCCCGCCAGGCACTGCCGGACCCGCCGCCACAGCCACCCCCCGCGGGTTCGGGGCGGCGCCGCCGCGGCGCTGCCTGCGTCTCGCCCGCTCTCGGCCGCCCGCCGCCGTCGCCGCCGCCGCCGTCGTCCTTGCGCCTCGACGCCCGCGACGGCGGAGCGGCCCAATCGATATGCACCGTCAGTCAGCGGGCTCTGAACCGAGGAGGGCGCGCTGTGGCCCCTCGCGACACGCGCTCTCTCCGGGGCCAACGCCGCCGCCGCTGAAACAGGAGAGAGCGAGATGAAGGCCGACCAACGTGAAGTTGCCTCCCGCATGGCTCAAGCAACAATAATAACAATGCCAACAATAATAACAGCAAGAATAATAAAAATAATTATTAAAAATACTAACAATAATAACAATATTGTGTGTATAACATAGCGAAGTGGCTGAGTGCGTAGTCAGTGCTCAGTGCGTATTGACTTCGCAGTCGGGAGGCCCTGGTTCGATCCACGGAACGAACATTCTCAGCGGGATTTTCCCTCAGTCTTACATGAGAATGCTGGGATGGTTAAAAATACTACGATCACCTATCATCATCATCATCATCACCATCATCATCATCATCATCGCATCACTTCATAATTCATAATTCAAGGCTTCACAACCCTGTCTTACCAACGGATACAGCCGAAAAGCTGGTTCCCATAATTACACACGTCACTCTCTAGGATAGAATATGACTGGACCTCGGAAGAGAAATGTGTAGCGTGGTCAGAAATGGCTGATAAAATATTATTATTATTATAAAAATGCCTCTATATCAATTTGACATTTTGGGTCGATTTTCCCACTTTGCTGGTAGCTAACTGTGTCCTCCAAGCCTGGGTGTAGTTTAAAGCCCCGCTTGGAGGTTAAGACACAAGTGGCAAACATGACATCACATGATCACCGTATCCAGGTAACTCCGCCTTTCTGAGCTTTTCTTCATCACGCAGCTGCAGAAATGAGACAATGTTTAAAGGAAAGCTACAACTGTATTTTTGCCTTGGCAGGAAATCGAACCTGGGACCACACCATGGGAAGCTAGCATGCTGCCCATGATCCATTTCAGAAGAACGTAGTATCAATAATAATAATAATAATAATAATAATAATAATAATAATAATAATAATAATAATAATAATAATAATAATAATAACGTATTTGGTTCCTTGTATCTGACATCCCAGCAAAGCTTATACTTAAAAAGTAGATTCGCTACCTAATCTCATAAATTGTCGGAAAGACAATAATCGCTGTTTTTAGCCAGCTGTTAAAAACATAAATCTATTATTCCCCACGCACGTGAAGTTCTTTGTCGCTCTTCTTTCCTTGGCTTTAATGCTCAAGAAGTACTCCAACGAGATCCGACCCGGCTGCAACTGAAGAGACTGATTTGTATATACAGTTGATATTTTTAAAACCTGATGTACCAGATTGTGCCTATTTTGTGGTATCTACAGGTCCTTGGTTCGTTTTATTTTGACTCTTTTTTCGTTTTGCCGACATGTTTTATGTGTGTTAAGTTACAAGTCAAGATTGCGTGCGGAAATACGAATGATAGAGATTATATCTTGTTGCATTGTCGTTCTTAATATTTTGTCTTGGTTAATGTTTGATCTTTTATTTACACTGGTGGAACGACACGCTTTACAAATTGAATTTTCAAGTACAGTGTTTCAAAGCGTTCGCGCAGCAATACAAATCATTGTGGTCATATCTATATTCATTAATGTCCTAACCTGTGATGGTTTTTAGTTTTTATATTTTATACTCTCCCTTTGGGATTTCTCTTTCGTTTATTAATGAGGTCTCAGGCCCAAAACTTGGGGTCTACATATCGCATTGCAATAAGCTGAATCCTCTTTGAATCGCGAGCTATCGTGCTGCCGTACGTTGCGAGGACGCGTTTAAAAGAAGGACTTCAAATTTGCATGTCTCGAACGCAAGCTAATTGTGGCGTCGTGCAGTTGCATAAAGAACACAGACACGTGTGGGTTTAGTAATTTAGATGTTTATTACAGTCCACCACCTTATTACAAAATAGCGTAATTACTAACATCCCTACTCGGAGTAATTTCTCGTTACGGCTACCACACCACTACGCACTAATCTCACGCATTAGATGGCGTGAAGCGCCGCAACCAACCTACGACTCGTCGAGTCGGCCTCTGTACGGCAACACATTGCCGGCTCTCCCACAGCTTGCGGCTCGCGCCCACCCAGATCGCCCGGTCCGCTCCGCTCCGCTGCTAGTACCAAAAGAGAACGTTCTCACCCTCGCCAGGGCTGACGCTCGCCCTTGCCCCCACTCCGCTGCCTCCTAGGAATTCCCGCCGACGTCACATCCGTTTCTTAGACAAAGGCCACGCGGCCTTAGCGTCGCCTATGCCACGCGGCCGTTCGTTACCAAATGTTTGTGCACGACGCTACACTAATACGCATTCAGCTTAACAATGCGCATTCAAGTCACTTGTCAGTGTCACTCACGCAACGTCATTGCTTTGGCGTTCCACATTTGAGCACCGGGTCGCCTCTTCGATGTTCATCTCAGTCGGCGCTGGTAACAGTTTAATCCATTTGCAGCTTCTCCTACAGCGCGCCGGCCCGTTTCGATTCCCTGCGAGGGCAGGAATTATGTTGGCACATGAGCGGCCAAACTTAATTTAAATTTCGCTCCGTACTTGGAAATCTATAATTTATAACAATTCCTTGGCGCTAATTAACAGCAAAGAGCATGCATTTTAAACGTCCCGGGTTGGACTTACAAGATTTTTTCTCTCCAAATCGCGGGTTAGCTTCCAGAGAGAAAGGCAAAGGCACCTTTCGTATGAAACTCTTTGGAAGGACTAACAGTTGAAGTGTTAAACTGCTTTCATAGATGCTCGCGAGATCTCGCCAGATACTAGAGACGCAGTGTTGTCAACATTTCGGTAATTAAAACGTCTTTCCAAATGAAGGCACGATAGAATCGCATTATTTAAAATGGTGGCCGAAAGTTTCGCGGCGACTCGCCTCGCTGGAGTAAAGAACCGTTAAGATGCACTTATGGATGCTACAGACTATCAATTTAATTAGGTAGAGTTGGTATTGCGACCTTAGTTGAAAGTTATTGGCGCTCAAGCTCGCTCCCATTCTCGGAACTTCGAGGAAATTCAACGCGTCTATTCATATGACTCCACGAGAGGCAATTTGTTGAAGAATTTTTCAGCCGAGCGTTTGCACAAAAGTTCGCCTCATCAGTAAAAAGGCGTAGTAATTCACATCTTGGCTGCATTGAAGAAATTAGATTTTTTGAATGATGGTAGCGGCAGCAGCCTTACAGCTGTTGCATATTCTGTGTAAAGAGCATCTTGTTTGGGCGCGTAAAGCTCAAAGTGAGCTGAAAATAATCTTCTGTTCGCCTAAGGAAACATTGACAATAAGAATTGTCTCTTGTGGAAAGCTAGGAAGGTTCCGCGAAAAAATGAATGCTTGCAGTACAATAAAATAATCTACAAAGAGGAAGGGGAATCAAAGCCCCTTGTGAAAAAATAAATCCTGCGTATAGGAGGCATAATTATAACTAGACAAAGAAAGATCCTCCCTTTTTTAATTGCTGGCAGCCGAACGAAACACATCGTCTCTGGTACGTTGCAGATTAATGTTAGATGGCGAGGCGTCATGGCTGGTGTCGTGGTAAATTATCAAGGACGTAACATTGAATGTAGGAGAGGAATAGAATTGCTTATTATTATTATTATTATTATTATTATTATTATTATTATTATTATTATTATTATTACTATTATTATTATTACTATTATTATTATTATGATTATTACTATTATTTGGAATAATTAAAGAATTATTCAAATGGTGTTTACGTCATACAGTTTTGTGGATTGAATAGAAAACGGACACGCCTATGCGAACGTAATTTAGATCAGGGAATAGATCGTAGACATATATTATTGCTTGAACGTTTTATTTACGAACATAAGAAAGTGACGCGGTAAGGCGACCGTCAGATGCATAAGATAGGGAAGTATCGCGTACGCGTATCAATTAATTGACAATTACCTAGCGAACCAGCTTATAATTTAATTAAGTCGCAATCTGGCATTCCTTTAACAAGGGACACCGTATGGTAGCGCGTTGAACAAGGCGAGACAGGGAATATCATCGCGGTGACTGAAGACCGAAGATGTCGTGAATCCGAGAAGGTCCTGAATGCACGCGATAACATTTTTTAATTGATTTTTACAAAGAATGACTATGATCAGGATTAATATTTTAATATAAATTGAACTCATAGGGCAAATATTACTAGTTTAACTGCTAATAAATACTCTATTTGTTATTTGCAAAAATGTCTAATTAATTATGCACCAAAGACTTCCTTTAGTCAAACAGAAATTTCAAAAAATCGCTGATCCGTACGGACAGCCCATCTGCATACGATCAGGCAAGCAATAATCTGCCGTATGTCGATGCTCACAGGTAAAAAATTAAAAAGTAAATGCTATTCATATCAGTCAGTAATATATTATTAATTATAAGAGGAAATTGTTAATTATAAAATACATATATTATCAGAACAGGGGAATTAAAACTATGGGAAGTACAGTACTGGAAACATAAATTGATCGCGGCCGTCTGCGGCTAAGTTCAGCTTTTGCACGGCTTGGACAGCCCTTGTCATGACGAAACGTCGCAGGCGGAGCCTCACAAACCATCGTAGCCAATCTCAACGCAGGGGGGAGTGCCCTAACAAAATTACGTCGTACAAAATGGCGGGCGCCGCCAGTTCAGATGTGGAAGTATTTTCAAATGAAAAATACATGAAAGAAACACTTCAATGAACATGAAAGTAAATTCATTGAAATATATATGAACTCATAGCACTTAACCACTGTTAACACAATTCTTTTTTAAGAAATTACATTGATGTCAGATAAAATAACACTAATTTTAGAACAGTTACGTTCTTATAGATATTTAAATTCCAATATTCTTGTCCAACCGCAATTTATGAACTTTATCAAATGACCAGTTTACTACAGAATCTTGCGATAAGAAAAACGATTATAATTGCATATTTTCAATTGTTCATATGTATATTACATTTGCAAAAATGCAAAATACTGTCTTTCTCGAATCGTTAGGACTTCTAGGGAACCATTTCAATAAGGGAAAGTAAAATTCAAAGACCAGCTGTATATTTATCATTAAAGTAACAATTAAACTAGATATTAAGCAATTAATTTGCATCTCATGTCAAAATTGTTATTTTGCTATCATCAAATCAGGGGCAATTTGGGGACAATCCCCGGCAGGAATAGCGCACATTTCGGAATTGTTTATAAAATTGTTAATTGTTGCAAAATTGTTAATTCGCAGTTTTTGGTTCTGGGACATCAGAAAACCCTTCTCACTTTAGAATTGCAAAAATTGGAAATTGTTTATAATTTTACAAATTTTGCAATTCTGTTTTATTCTCTCATCTCATTTCCCTTTACACAAGATGCAAAATTCCGCAATCTAACCGGAGCTATTGCCTTTCGTTTTCGAGATATGCAATTGTTTATAGGATCTTAGCGTCTGATGACAACCCTCAGTTGTTTCCAACCCCCAATGCATTCGATCTTGGCTGTCAAGTATAAAATTCAAATAGTTTTGCAGTGTCTTGCTTTCTGCTGATTAAATTGTATTAACGATTTGTGACTTACGACAAATCGGTGGAAATTGTTGCTCATAAGCGGTTTTTAACTTTCGATTCTTCATGTATCGTTGACACACGTTTTATTATAAATAAATTCTCTGGCAAATTTCAAAACGCTGAGACGAACTGTTATCCTGCAAATTTGAAGATTTCTTTGTGGTTGAATGCATTCTATTCAGTGGTGCAAAGTGTATGCCAATAAGTTTAACGTCTAGCGAGGAAATTCATTATCAACAAATTATTTTGCAAAATGCTTTTGGACAGAGCGGTGGCATGAGAGATCATTTTCGTATTTATTCCACGAGGCAAGTTTTAGGCAACAGATACATTCTGTGTATTAATTTTAATTTTGGTGAAATTGAATCACATGTGAATTTTCAAATACAACCATACATTTTTTACCTGTAATCAATATATCAATAGAGAAATTCAATGATGTCTCATTTGTTAATAATTTAAAGAGTAATAATGTGGATTTGACACCGGGCTTGAGCAATCCTTAACTCTAAGGCAAGCAACGCTTATCATTGGCTCTTCTAGTAATTCAAGTGGCCTAGCCTCGGAAGATTTCCCCGTTCTCCTCGCCTTAAAAGGCATAAGAGGCGGAGTCTGTAGAAAGTGGCACCAATTCAATAACACTTCCCTCCCCTCGAGAATGCTTCGTTACTCCCTTTTGTAGGAACACGTTCTTGTCGTGTATTAAATTGTGAAAAATAATTTAAATTCAATATAATAAACGAATAAGAGTTTTGTTTGCATTGTAATGCTACACACATTTAAATATATAAATAAAACATGCAACTAAACAGTATACACATGTTTTAGGAAGACGAAACTTCTTTCTTATTATAACACTCATTTGTATACTTTTCACAGACAATATTGAGAAGTACACCATCAGTCTGATGATTTGTTCTGTAATAATCGATCTTATACCTAATTGACATGTAATGATAGAAATTTCTAACGTCTGGTATGGGAAATTAAGCATGAGCTCAGTTAATTTTAATGAGAGAGCAATTTTGTGATGAAAATATTTTTTTAATGCATATATTCCAAGTCCATATACATCCTTACATTAATTAACGTTGTTTCCATTTCCATTGAAGGCAAGGACATAACATCCCTCACGCGCCTATGTTTTTAAATGACTCTCAGAGAGGTCACTTGCTCTAGTCGCCGTGTTATTGAATTGAACTCTTGAAATGTTCTGTTCATACAGTAGTTCCCGAAACACGTAAATTCCAACAGGCGATCTCAAACTTATAGTAGTAGCACCCTACTTTCAAACATTAGTAGATACCGCGGACTGTGAGACCCCACGTCAAGTTCGAAACATACTTCATTCTCGTTCATGAGCATGTGTTAATCTGTCCAACTTTTTTTGTGTCGGAGGGGCTGTGATTCTTGGAGAGATAATAGTGTAGTGGACATGCAAACCACTCTATGCACCTAAGCGAGTTCGTTTCCTAGTGTGGACAAAACGTTTGGGGATTGGAACCCTTTCTGCGGACTTCATGAATTATTATAATACTGCGATACCGAATAATGCGTCCTATTATCATTATAGTTTTAATTCAATTTTTTGTCTTTCATTTTGTTTGAATTTTAATCAGTTTTCTGTTTCTTATATAATTTTGTTAATGTATTTTAGAAATGGGGTTTAACTGATGCCAATGTTATACTTGATTTAAGCTAAATTGCTGTTTCCAAGTACTCGCAGTTCAAGTCACGTCTTATTGCGATCGGTGAGCTGAAGAATACCTGCATTAAGAGTGGACTGACAATATGCCAAGCTTCAGAAAAAAAATTTCCGGATCTCGAAGGGAATATTGATGACTAAAATAAAAGATTGTAAAATGTCGCGATCGTAATAGTTGTGACTGTCAATCAAATAATATCCTAGCTGAATCTATAGCAAGGGCGGTCAATTTTGCCCACATGGGCATTCGTGTTCCTATTTATGCCTCGCGGGTGCTGCCACTCAAAATCGTCGCTGCAGCGGGCAACGAAAGAAATTTGAGCGAGGAAACATTCCTGGGAGGTGGGTAACTTAATTACAAAAGAGAACAATGTTTTCATGAGGTTTTTATTCAATAAAACATAATAACTGTTGTAAAAAGCGCTTATTTATTGGAAAATAGAAAAATTCGTAATGAAAATTTTCTGAGAAATAGAATTATACAGAGTCCCACCAACTGTGGGCCACCTCATAACTTCTAAACGGTTCCCGATATCGAAATGTAGTTTTCGCTTAACAATGCGGAATCATGGGGGAAGTAATGTGCGATAGAGATATAATTCGAAAAATTTTTAGTTTTCGAAAAAATTAATTATCTTTGATTTTTTAAATGGGGCCATATATTTTTTCACTAGCGATAGATAATCATATATAGACGAATGCATTCATGTAACATACGTTAATATTTTGATAGTATATTGAGTATAAAATTATACTTTCAGACATATGATTTTGAACTAAATGTACGAGATTTCCTGTTAGCAACCGTTGCCATTGTCGCATTAGGGGAAGATTGCCTTCGCGGCGCCGGCACTTTTGCGAGAACAGGGGAAAGGTCGCGAAGGCCACTTTCCCCAAAAGCGACAGTGTCGACGGCTGCAAGAAGAAAAATTGCACGTATAATTTCAAATCTCAAGCCTCATAATATAAATATATAAAAACGGGTTTATAAGTTTATATTATTATCGGTTTATTACATCACTACCAATGCGTGAACTATTTTTTTATTTCATCGCAAAATATCAAAAAATACTAATACAGCCTTACCAATCCGTTTGAATTCATGTAATTCTGCAATTACAAAGTTAATTGTGAATTAACTTAAATTAATTGAGTAATTTACATTAATTAAATTAAGTTTAAAAAATTAAAGACTATTGAAATATTTTATTGAAGTTTCTCAAGAAAATGTTTCAGTCTATCAGAACGGAGATGGGGATGTACGCTTTCTCTAATTGTAAATTGGGAGTCAGAAAATAAACGGACGCAGAATATTGCCTGGGACGTGGGAAAATGAATATTACGCAACACTGTCGCTTAATGTCATCATTTGACGACTTTCCTGCTTTCGAAACATCAAAATATTTTAGAAGATAACATTATTATTCAGCTTCATTTGTTAGCATAAAGTACTCGATAAATGGATTAAGACGTACTTTTTTCGTTGGGACTCATCAGGGCTCTAACTTATCACACGGTAAAGACGTTATTTCGCTCAATGAAAGTAAGTTAAAATTAATAGTTTTTTTTACGAACGTTATTCTGGTGTTTCCATCACCAAACAATTGTAATATCAAAAAACTAGACTATTACCATGCATGCCGCCATTAGTTTTTATTAATCAAAATTTCGAAAAAACGTACTACTAGCACTTCGGTTAGAACATTATAATATGTAATTTCAGTACATTGTCCATAATCGTTACACTACGCAAAATTGTGTGGAGTGGATAGTTAACGTCAGAAAATAACTCCAGTTACTTGTATTGATATACAGGACTGTTTGGTTAACTGCGCCAGATATACTTTTTTTGTTTTTGCATTTGTTCATCTTAAGTTAGCCAAACTTATTATATAATAATATGAAGTTAATATAAGAAACAGTAATACAAATTATTAATTTTCAAGTTTTAGCAAATTTCGTGGGATGCAGAAACGTAGACGAAAAGAGATTCACTTAACTGCAGTATGGGATTAACTGATGCTCTTATTGTGGTGACGCGAATTATTAAGAGCATGCTGAACACAGTTATACGAGTATATTATAAATAGGAGACAGATTTTAATGAAATATCATTTTTACTTTCTTGCATACCTACGTATATACGGAGTGATATACGTAATGTAGAGAAAGTTATGTAATGTTGCGCGAAAAATAAAACGGTGGATTTTCGGCAGAAAAAAATTCATTGCCGGATCCTGATAACGAAAAAGTGGATAAATGCAGTTGCTTAATTAAAAGAAAAAAGTCCTCTAATATGTGATGTAGCCAGAATTCCTATTTTGTTGGTCCTTGTTACCGAAAACTAAATTGCAAGCGAAACGCCCGCCGTCTGTCCGTCTGTGAACACTACTAGCGCTTACACCATGCGTAGGATTTTTTTCAAATTGAAGAAACATCTATCTATCTGTAGTTGAAGATTTGTAATTTTGAAAACCATTCTTTAAAACTTGAGGGTTTTTAGATCATGCCCCAAGGACATTCTCGAAATTTTCTCAAAAGTTTTGTTCAAAATGTTTTCTTTAAATTTATTGTAATAACAGAGCAAAATACACTTATAAAGTGACATAGGTTCTATTTTCACGGTTTACAGGATTTTCAAAAATTGCAAAAGTTTGAATTTTTCTAGCGTCTTCTCACAACTGAAAAAATTGCAAATTTTTTTGCGAAACTTGACCAATTGAATAACAAAAAATTAAACTAATGTTAAAACGATAATAATATAGAAGATGTAGCATTACAATACTATGAAAATCGAAAACAGTACACTGATTTTTGGAAGGTTTAGATACCTGTAAATGCCTTTTATCCAAAAGCACAATTTTTTGGAATTGATCACTTTTATCAATAATCCTGCGATATTTAAGAAGCTATTTAAACAGTAAAAATAAAAAATGCCATTACATATTTATGGGCTTTAAGAGTGTAATATAAATATATTGGGGATCATATTGTATTTTATTTCAATTATCTATGTCCCCGTCTGAAGTTGGGCCTCATGGCAGTTGCATAGGCCAAAGGACGGCCTTGCGAACAACTAGAAAACTCTAGCAGAAACTTCTACGAATCTAATACGAACGATATGTTAGAAATAATAAAGATATCAAGTTTAGAAATTAAGAATACTCTTCTTATTCCCTTACAAAAGTTCAAAATGTTAGCAACTCTCTGATATTTGGAAACAAAATAAAATCGCCGTTTTTGTAAGCTTAAAAAGTCTTCGTACACACCTGTTGAACAAAACATATTAAGTTATTTAATACTGGGTATGAATTCCATTTGCTTTGATTATTGTCTCTAGTCTTTGCAACATAGATTTCAGCAACGTTGCCGTAGTCGCAGGGTCAATTGAACTTCGGTCTCTCAGACCTCTCATGTTAAATATTTTTTTTATTAGACAAACTGTATTTTCTATTTTCAATCCCATAACTGACCACATATGACCTACGGGATCATATGTGATCAGTGAATATTAGGGAATTTAAGACGTGAATGAATTTGCTTTCTTAGTGTTTTAAGGTAGCTATGATCTAGTGGCGCCTCTAGGGTGACCAGATTAGTAGCCAGGGAGGGCACCAAATATAAGAATATTTACTGCTTAAATGTCCGACCTATTTTCATTACTGGACATTTGATTGATGCACAAGTCTGGTCTAAGGGATCCCAATTCTTTTGTTAATATTCTGTCTTCATAATTCAAGTTTCTGTTGGGTAAATATATTACTTTATTCATGTTAAAAATGGATGACAATATTCATATTGTTTTGTGAAATTTTAAATTTAAAACACGTTTACGAATTCTCGTACAGATCAAAATACAACCAATTTCGCACAGAAGCATTGAGGAACAAATTTTTTAAACACCGTGCTAACATACGTTCCTAACGTGTTTGCAAATGTCAAAATTCAGGCAGACACATGGCGCGGTCGCACATGATTTGTGACCGACGAGTGCAATAAGCTCACATAATTCTCTCTCACTTTCTTCCCTACAATGAAGAAACCATCCTCGTGTTAGAGCCAAGCGGCGGCCACAGGCCTCCTGTGTCCAATGCCCTGTTGCCAAATCCTGAGCTGTTGCCACTTGCTCGGTTATCGCTTCCCAGCTAGGATAACACAAATTACACTGCTGGCTTGAATA
Organism: Teleogryllus occipitalis; assembly: GCA_011170035.1. NCBI lineage: Eukaryota > Metazoa > Arthropoda > Insecta > Orthoptera > Gryllidae > Teleogryllus > Teleogryllus occipitalis. Next base: position 20,985 of record BLKR01007867.1, read on the forward strand.
GCCGTTACAGCTTTCTTTCGGAAAATAAGGGTTTCAGTGCAGCTGGTAATTAGTCGATTCTCAAAAATATTTAATTGAAGAAAGCACCTACCATTGACGCAGTTATTTACTTTCTATTCATCTGACTACCAATACAAACAATAAAAAACCGGTCTTATTTTCTTGTTTTATTGGTAACGGTTACGTAATATATTACAACTTTTATACTACTAACACTTCATTCTTCTAATAAGCCTTAAGGGAATGACAGAGACACGGCTGAGAGACAAAAAAATATATAATTATTGAAAAGCAAAACGATATATAAAATTCCACGTCTACAACTGATTTCAAAGTCATTTGTCAGATACATACTCTAATGTACAGAATAAAAAATGAGTAGTGCAGGCTAGGATTTGAGCCCGAGATCTTCAGCACAAGAAGAAGCCACCCAACCAAATACGCTACGATATTGTCCTTGGGCAGGTCACTGCTGTAGTGTTTTGAATATTACAATGTTCTTGATGCCAGAAAATTCTTTCGAAAAATCGCAAACGCTACTGTTTATTTCAGACAAAATTCTAAATAAAACGTATTTTAAAATTTAATATTTAAAACGATTGCACTTGGAAATAAATCTCCAGCATGTGTATTGGTGGTGTTCGAAAACATATATATATATTGTCACTATATAACTCAAACTTTTGCGAAAAACACTCATATTTTAAGAAACGTGGACATGAGATGATTTGAAAGAGTAATAATGAAGAGCAGATTACATTAAGACAGAAATATGTATAATTATCTTTCGTCTAACGCAGTGTATTCTTCAGACAACGTTCACAGAAGTAACGAATAGTACACAGAAAACTGCCAGAATAGCGAACATTCGTTTCGGTATATTTTTCAGTTTTAGAGGAATATCATTTTGTCACTCAAGAGATCTTCATTGTATTAATTGTAATAATTAATTAATTGTATTGTAATAATTTTTTCAAATATACAATTTGTCCGATTTGTTACACACGATTCAAGCAGGAAGCTTTAAGTTAAATTTACTATGCGCACGAATAATATGAAACAATTGAATATTTGTAATATTGAAAAATTAAAACTTTGTATGAAAAAAGACTTACAATGTTTTTAAGTACACGTTGCAAAGGTTGCGATAGCTCAGTGGCATCGTTACAGTTTTCCCTGTAACGTTACTGACCGCGAGGCCCTAGAGTTAGAGTTCCGACGTTGGCGGATGTTCGACTGTGGTTACATATGTAGGTCGAAAAACTTTGGAGCCGTTTTTAAGAAAAGTTTGAAAATGCTTCCCAGGGACTTCAACTAAATTACCCCAAAATTTAAAGAATTATTTTCAAAATCGCAGGGCCTCGATTCGGGCAAGATCGTTAATGGAAAATTAGTTTTGACAAAAATTCTACGAATAGTTTACACACTAGTGTTCACAGAGAAACAGACAGACAGACCAGGGGACACATGGACGGAGAGACGGACGTTTTGATATAATAACAACACTCTCTTGGCAACTTAAGTCCCCAAAACGTGTAATTCCATTAAATTCTCGACATCGGTTTACTGCAACATTACATACATACCTCTCTAAATATTACTTTTGTTACTCCGTATGTTTACGAGGAAGTAAAAATAAATATATAAATAAATACACTTTCACACACCACACAGTAGGTTACCCGCAAAAAAGAATAATTACAGAGCCCGAATTCCTGCCCGTGAGAATGCAGTTCTAATGTTATTACATAAACAGGTGGTCCCACCAACTATGGACCACCCCCACAACTTCTAAACGGTTCAGGATATCGAAATAAAGTGTTTGCTGAATAATGAGGAATCATGGGGCAAGTAACGAGCCGTAGAGAAATTATCTATAATATTTTTAATTTTCGAGAAATATAATCATCTTCCATTTTTAAATGGAACTATATATTTTTATCACCAGCAATGGATAGACCATGAAAAGAGGATTAAAATGATGTATCATTTGCTAATATTTTGATAGTAATTTGAGTATAAAATTAGGCTTTCTGACATGTGATTTTGAATTAAACGGGTAATCGTTGCAACTCTCGTCTTTTGGGGAAGGTGGCCATCACGACGTCTAGACTGTTGCGTCTTGACTGAGAGGGGTGGCAGTGGGAGATAAGAGGCATAACTACAGTAATTCTTAGTGATGGCACAGACATCACACTAAGAAATACCAATTTTGACAATCAGAATGGGAGACATTTTCCATTTATTTATTTGGATTTAACTTGCCTTCTACTAAAATTTCAAAACATTGATCGTTCCAAAGAACGATATAAAAAATGGTAGCATAAAGATGTTAATAATAATAAATATCATTTTCAAACTGAATAAGAAGCCAACCACCGTCTCTTCGTTGGTAAATGTCATTTTTAATTAAAATGATCACTCGTCCACTTTGCAACCATACGACTGCTGTTCTTAAATGGAAAAGAAAACTATACACTTCCGTCTTCTGCATTTTCAAGTTTGAGGCAGCACTTGGCGCTATGAAATGAGAATCTCACTAATCAGAATGAACAGTAGCGAATGCAGATATGCATTTTTGTTAAAGTTTGGTAGTTACACTAATAGAACTGTCAAGAGTATTTCAAGTTTTTTATTACTTTGTTCTTCTGGTAGTACGTGTTTAAATAGGAAGTTAAGTTACTGTGAATAATAAGAGAAAATGTCTACCTATCTATTATTTGATGAATTAATCAAGATATTACAACGAAAATCTTTAAGAATTCATTTGCCTCCCATATATTAAAGTGATATTTTGTTTTTGCACTGAGTTCGAGTTCGGTAAATTTAGAAATGACCTTTATAATTATTATTATTATTATTATTGTTATTATTATTATTATTATTATTATTATTAATTTTATTATTATTATCGTTTTCGCTACAATATTTTTATTTCGTTCTTTTCGATTATCGTTGATTTGGAATTTCAGAAGAAGAAAAGTTCAACTCAGATGAACAACTGGGAAAAAATTCTCATTCAGATCGTTAAAATTGATGTTTGTTCATATGTTTTTCATGTCAAGATCATGGATTGCTGCAATTACACCTTCATCCTACACGGTCATCTCTCTTACACTCCTCTCTTCACAAAACAGTATCAACGTCGCGAAGGCCACCTTCCCAAAACGGCGACTGTTGCAAAGGCTACCCGTTTACTTGAAAATCTGATGCCAAAAAAATCTAATTTTATACTCAAATTACTCTTAAAATACTAACATATGATAAATCATTTTATTCCAATATTCATGATGATAACATTGCTGATGAAAAAATATATAGTTCAATTTAAAAAATCAAAGATGATTAAATTTCTCGAAAACTAAAACTATTATAGAGAATTCCTCTACCAGCCTGTTACCTGCCCCAAGATTTTGCATTGTTCAGCGAAAACTGCAACTCGATACCCTGAACCGTTTAGAAGTTATGGGGGTGGTCCATATTTGGTGGGACACCCGGTATCATATAAACATTAGAAACCCTATGTAACTTGATCGATGATAAATGAAAGCGATTGCTGTATACTAAGCGAATGAATAGGGATGACTAAATACGTCTCGTAGTGGAAAACTCGAAATGTTTACTTTTCATAGCGTCAACTTCGGGTAGCTATATTTTCTTAATTAAACCCCAAAATATCCAAGCAATTATTTCAAATTAAATAAAACTACAATTTTATTGACAATAATACTAACCTGATATGACTTTCCACAAACAATTATAAGGAGATGTGAACTTCTTAATCCTAAATCGTTACTTTTAATTTTAACGATTATGTTAATGTTTGCTACTCAGAGACACGGAGCATGCTCCAAAGAACACAATAAGTAAACGAAATTGAGGATATTATGATTATTATGTCGTAGTAGCTTCATTGTTGAAATGACGACTGATTCTTTCATATGAGATTTTCTGTGTTTCATGAAGATGACCTCGGCGTAAACGTATTTCGAAGACGTGTAAACTTCCATGATTTTGACGCGATAAGCGATGACCTCAAACAATCCACTTCGATTCAGAGGGTAGTGTCAAAAATCATTGGCGTGTTAGTGTCGAATGGAAAAGAATGCGTCTAGGAATTGTTCTGAACTTCGAATAATTGAATTTTAAAAACATGTTTACTTGCAAACTTTGCACCTTCATTGAAATTTACTTAACTGCATACGTAAGTTCACATTTCTTCAATTACACATGTCCATAAATAAACATATGTCATTACAATATTATAATAGTATTATTACTTTTTCGCATATTCCATACTGATGCGATATGCTTCGAAAGGCAGCAGACTTACTGGTTAGAATGAAATTTTGAATGTTATAACAATGTATTTCGTATTTGGAACGTGTGAATACTGAGGAGCTGGAAGCTTTAATGTCAATATTTATACGTCAAGACAATTAACGCAAAATTATTGTTTTCTTGTATATTTAATTTGAAAAATTTTCCACAATTTTATATGTAAAGAATTGGCTTCCTAAGAAGGTGGATAAAGGCTTTCTCGAGGGAAAGCGAGTGTTACGATTTATGCTTACAAACTCAGCCTACTTCGCCTTGAAGCGTGTGGAGGAAGGACGCACTTTTCACCGGGAGGTATTTCTGAAAGCCAATTGATGACTCTTTCTTGCTTCCAAGTTGAAGATTGTTCGATAGCCGACTCGAGTAGTATTTTAAAATTTATGCTGTAATTGTTAAACAAATGGAACTTAAAGTATTTAGAATAAAATGAAAAATTAAGGAGCTGAAAACCAGGAATATCTAACCAGCAACAATTTTCGTGGCAATTAATGCAAGCGTTGTGGAAGCTTGTCCCCTCCACCCCGTTAGGAACTTCAAATGTATTTGCCGGAGAAACTAAGCAAGCCGTTGCAAAACGGCTTATAGAAAAGCTTAACGTGGGAACTGCCAAAAAATAGTTGCCATGACATGCTAATTTCTTATAAACACTTACGTATCTCGAAAACGAAAGGAAGCGCTAATCAGATTGCGGAATTTTACATCTCGTTTTAAGGCAATTTTAAAAAAGCAATACGTTTTTTTGTAAAATTTAAAAATTTATAAACAACTTCCAAATTTTGCAATTCTAAAGTGGGAAGGGTTTTCTGATGTCCCAGAACCAAAAACTGCGAATTAACAATTTTGCAACAATTAACAATTTTATAAACAATTCCGAAATGTGCGCTATTCCTTCCGGGGAGTGTCCCCAAATTGTCCCTGATTTGATGATAATAAAATAACAATTTTGACATGAGATGCAAATTAATTGCTTAATATCTAGTTTAATTGTTACTTTAATGATAAATATACAGCTGGTCTTTGAATTTTACTTTCCCTTATTGAAATGGTTCCTTAGAAGTCCTAACGATTCGAGAAAGACAGTATTTTGCATTTTTGCAAATGTAATATACATATGAACAATTGAAAATATGCAATTATAATCATTTTTCTTATCGCAAAATTCTGTAGTAAACTGGTCATTTGATAAAGTTCATAAATTGCGTTTGGACAAGAATATTGGAATTTAAATATCTATAAGAACGTAATTGTTCTAAAATGAGTGTTATTTTATCTGACATCAATGCAATTTCTTAAAAAAGAATTGTGTTAACAGTGATTAAGTGCTATGAGTTCATATATATTTCAATGAATTTACTTTCATGTTCATTGAAGTGTTTCATTCATGTATTTTTCATTTGAAAATACTTCCACATCTGAACTGGCGGCGCCCGCCATTTTGTACGACGTAATTTTGTTAGGGCACTCCCCCCTGCGTTGAGATTGGCTACGATGGTGTGTGAGGCTCCGCCTGCGACGTTTCGTCATGACAAGGGCTGTCCAAGCCGTGCAAAAGCTGAACTTAGCCGCAGACGGCCGCGATCAATTTATGTTTCCAGTACTGTACTAATCCAACGTCGACGAAACTTCTGCGCTAGCTTCGTTTGAAGGTCAGGAATGCTATAGGTTATGATTTACAACCATACCTTAATATATTTACAAAATAATTACATTTCGCCTAGCATTACACTACAGATTCAAGAATGCATTCATGTACAATAGTTTGGGTGTGTACCACCAGAGGATGTCAACCAATGAAATATAATACTGATTTAATCGATGTTCAGAATCAGGAAGTGAATTGGGCTTGGATCAGGTAATGATTGTACTCGCGGCTGACGTTACAGGAGGCTGGGAGATACGATTTAGGAACTGCGCTCAGCGCTAAAGTGTATATTGATGGATAGGACAAATAGCTAGACTAAGCGCCTCGAGTCGAATATTTTAATTTTAGATGTAAACGATGAAATTTTATAGCATAATTTTGTTGTTATTGGATTTATGAGTGTTTTAGAAAAATGTCCTTTAAGACAATTCAACGGTTAACACCCACATTAAACTTTTCACTGGAATTAGCTGTTGCTTAATAAACCTGCAGTGTTCTCACAACACGATGTGGGCAATTTTGGCTCCAAGTCTTCGATATAGCTTTCAACAAAGCTTCTTTATGTAGCACAACAGAATAATAGACATTGAAATGGAAGAATTTCTTCCCAAGCAGCAAACTCGAAAGTGGCAAAGTCGGATGCAGTAATTCCCCAACGCGCGTCGCGAAGCCTGTGCGAGCGACCTCATAAAATCACGGAATCTCTAGCGGCGCCGACAGCGCGGCGCGGCGTTCATCGACCGCACTTGTCTCCCCCCTCCCCCCGGCGCCAATACCACCGCGGACGGGTGCGCCGCAAGGGCCACTTGCGGGGCCTCGGAAAGGAAGTCGCGCAGCGCGGGGAGCGGCGCCCGCAGCTCCTCTGAGCAACGTGAGAAGCCAAAGCGCAAATCAAAGCGCCTGCGATCCCGGGCGCGAATTTCGCCGGCTGCTCGTGTCAGTGGGGGTGGGGGGCGGATGGGCTCAGAAAGCGCTCGGCTGTCGTGGAACAAACGCTCGGCTGTCGCGAGGCCCCGACTCTTCGGCCACGCGACGCGAGCGCATCCGCGCAGCTGGACCCGCTTCCCTGGCTCCAATACAAATCATAACTGTAACGGTATGACACTTCGAAAATCGTGGTAGTGTATATCTCCCATGTCATTATTTCATTTAAGTCACGAAGACGTTTTGGTAATTTATTTAAAGGATGTATGAAACTAAATTGCATTAAACTATTAAAAATATGCAATAATTTATGGAAATAAAGCACCGTGATAAATTCAATTTCCTCCACGTATGAAACTCTTACAATGTAAATAAAGTCCAAGTGAGATAAAATCACGCGAGAATTGCCACGTTAAAAAGACGGCGCTCACGTAAAGGGGCGAGCGTCGAAGCTTCTGCTGCGCCTTGAAGTCGCCCACGCGCCAATTCTCCGCGCCGCAACGCCTGCGAGGGTGACGCCACGAGCCACTGCGCCCGGGGCAGCCTCCCCGTCGCGCTCCCCGCCACCTCCCACCCACCTCCGCCGCTCGCCTTCAGCCCACACTCCTCAGCTGAACGCCCTCCCTCGCGGTGGTCACGTTCTTTATTCTTTGGCCACGCCCAACTCTCGGTCTTCCCGGCGAACGCGACCCCCCTTCCCTTACAAAAGTATACCATTTTGTTTATCTCTTGGTCGTCTGACCTCCCAACGCCCTCTGGCACTAGACACCATTTTAGCGCCTCCCCAGCACATCACTTCCTCTTTGCAGCCCTCCGCTCTGGAACAACCTCATCTAACACGACCCCCCCCCCCACCTCATCTCCCAATTTCTTCGTTCGTTAGCTCCTTAAACGAATATCCCCATCTCTTCCGTTCGTTCACTTTCTACCCCTCACGTTCAGTGTCAATATGCATTTACGCTCTATGTTCGCGTTCACATCTCTTCCAATGTAATCATCTTTCCCTATTGCTTCGGACTACTAGTGTTTTCCGCAGCTGGCTTTTCATTGAAATTTATTTTTTGTGCCACACGTGCAGAGTACGCCATTTATTCCGTTAGTTCCCTTTCCTAGCTTCGTGTGAATTCGACTACATTCCAAAGCAAAATACGCTCTAACGCTCAGCGCACTGTGCGAATTACATTCGATTAATCGACCACGTACACATAGCAGAACATTACAAACGACGCTGTGCGACGTTTGACGATCAACCATTTCCAATAACAAAGTATATTTGCTATGTAATTGGTTTATCTTCTCCGTAATCCTTCACCAAATATACGATCCTTTCTTTATCATGCTTTTTGTAAATGGTTTAATCACTTCACCAAACAGTTTTTGATTTTTCTCCTCTCCCGCGGACTTTTTTACTTACCAAATTTGTTTAAATCCAATCGAATGTGTTACTAACCCCCAACTCACAATGCTTTCGCTGTTACTTTTACAGATAAACTTATAAATAATAAAAATGATCCAAAACAATTCTGGAAAATAATTAATGATTCTGATAATAAAAGTTCACAAATCATTTCAGAAGTAATTAATAAAGATGGTGAAAAAAATTGTAATGTATCCAAACAAGCAATTCAAGTTGTAACAAATAACAACACTTTATTTTGGGCTTTGTTACAATATTGCAAAAGTCACACTTTTACCACAAACAATGCCAAAGAGTAAACAAACACCAATTCCTACGTAGCCGTACACCAATTGAAGATCCAAAACGTAGCTGAGTCACCAACGATCAGATGGAGCACACAGCAGTGGACGAAAACACACGTTCGGCTTAACAGTTCTTACTCCGACTCCTGTGTTGACACGGAGGATCATCCCGACGATTGCTGAAAGTTGCGTTTGACCCAAATATTTGTGTGGGTACAGTGCGATTTGGCATTTACATTCTAATGGTAAGTGTTACATTCATGAACTGTCTGTAAACATGTAGCTTTTATACTTTACTGTACTGAAGGCATAGAAAAATGTCGCTCTTAACTGTTTCTATGTTATGAAAGGG
>BLKR01007868.1:0-29909 GCA_011170035.1 Teleogryllus occipitalis
CCCGACCGAGCTGCAAGGACAAGGACATCGAGCGATTGGAAGAGTCGACGCCGCAGATTTCTCTACGCCGTGAGAAGACACAGTAAGGTCGTGCCAACCTAAACAATTTGTAGATATTAGAAGGAATAATTTGTTTCGGAAAGAAAGTATTAGTACAGGTTCTTTATACCGATATTCTGTGAAAAATAGAATCAATCTTTTCTTTCAAGAAAAACTTAGCTAATTGTAAAGTTGCAACTAGGAAATTTACGACTGGAATGATTACGCAAAGTTTTAAGTATTCTTTGAAATTGATTTAAATGAGAGAAAGGAAACAGTGTAGTTAATTATTAAGAGTGTAAGTTGTTTTCTTTTTTTCAGCAAGACAAAATTCTTGTATATGTAAAGTGTTTTATGTTCATTTACTGTAACAGCAATTTAATTAGAATATACTTAAGTAAGTGGGAAGTGATTCGACTTGAGTTTCTGTGTAAGTGCATTCAATCCACAACGGCCCACATGACCCTGATCCCCGCTATTCTAATTGTATTTTTTTATTTTGCGCCCACCTTGAAAACCCATTCTGAGCTAGCCGGCGGAGGGGTGGGTCGCAACTGGCGCCCATAAGCGGGGCTCGATTGTTGGATGCATTTACCAAAACTCGATTTGAGAAAAACTGAGACCAAAATTTGGTGGAACCAAAATTTCTAGTACAATTGAATCACAATTCACTAAGATTGCTGAACAGGTTACAGAGAACAAAAAAAGGTGTTGTGTAAAAGTGTGTTTTTTCTGGAGTGTTTTTCAAAAAGGGTATTATATGAAAGTGTTATCTGTTCGAGATAGTGTTTGGTATTTGTGTGTGTAATAATTTGTAAAAAGTGTATTGTGTCTGGGAAAGAGGATTGATTGATTCTAGGCAGTTAATACAGTCAAAATGGCAGATAAATATAACGCGGCTAGGAATTTAACTACCGTTGAAGGATCGTCTGGGGATTCAGATAGCGATAGGGAAGTGGGAGGACAAGCTCCAAGTACCATGATCGCGAAAGAAACGGTAGAAGTAGAACAAGGAACGTCAGGAGAAACTAGCATGACCTCGCCGACGGAATCACAGCAAACGCCAACACGAGATCCGGATGAGGAACAACGAAACCTCGACAGGGCAAATTTAATGATGCAACGATTAATAGGACAATTCATGCAGCAATTAGATACGAGGTTAGGAATGCAGAATGAAAAGACAGAGGAAAATATAAAGAAATTAGGGACTAACTTAGAAACTAAATTAGAGGAGAACAAGAATGCATTAGAAACTAAATTAGAGGAGAATAACTCGGCAATAAATGCTTTAGAAACTAAATTAGAGGAGAACAAGAATGCCTTAGAAACAAAATTAGAAGAAAATAATAGGAAGTTAGAAGAGAATTTAAAAATACAATTCACTGAATTAGCAGAACAGTGGAAGGTCGAATTTAAGAATGAGATTCAACAAGAATTAGGGCAGGAACACGAGAAGTTAGAAGAAAAATTCACGGAACTGGGTCATGAATTAGAAGAGAAGATTGATCAAGTTACGAAAGGATTTGAAAATAGGATCGAAATGCAATCAGATCTTATAACCACCGTGTCCGACAGGCAGACTGAGATAGAACAAGGTGTAGAGAAGTTTCAAAAATTAGTTACTGAACAAGTTAAGGTTCAAGCTAGTAAATTAGATAGTGGAATAAAAGCTCTTTCGGAACAAGATGTGGTTCTACAACACCAAATTACAGCATGTACGAATGACGTTGTAGAATTGAAAAATCAAATTGAAAATTTACCATCGAGTGGAGGAAGCGTTCCGCACACGTATTTTTCATTACCGTGTACTCCTAAATTTAGTGCAGCGGGAGATGAAAATCCATGCGTATTTATGAGGCAGGTGGATAATTTCTTTTCTTTAAATTATGTTCCGGACAATAAGAAAACTCACATAGTCTATCAGATGATGCAGGGTAATGCACGAATATGGGCAGATAGTTTAGGAGAATTACCAAAAACTATGACAGAATTTAAAGAAAAATTTTACTCAAGATACTGGAACAATGAAACTCAAATTAATTTCAAAGTTAATGTAATGTATGGTACGTGGAAGAAAGGTACGATGTCCATGCAAGAATATGCAGAGGAGAAGTTAGCTTGTTTCAAATTATGTACTCCGACGATCCCGGATGACGAAATTGTCTGTTTGTTAACACGTCATTTTCCGTCAGCTACACAAAATTTGCTTAAGAATCTCTTGCCAATGTCCACGGAAAAGTTAATAACGCAGCTGGGATTGTATGATGCGACTTTCGTGTACAATGAGAGGTTACAGAGAGCAAGGGCAAATGTTAGTGGGCCGGTAGAAAGCCAAGACAGCAGGCAGCAGCAACATTATGTAAGCAAATCAGAGAAAAGAGGAACTTACAAATCGAAACAGCACGTAGAAGAACAGACCTATGCTAGACAAGATAGGACGCCGTCTAAAGATAGGAATAGAAAAAATTCTATTGATAGAGGAGTTTTCCAAAACAGAAATACTGAACCCAGTACATCTCGCGGACATGAGTCGGAAAATTAGAAAGGTTTGTTTCGACACGCCATCCCGCCGCAAACCTAATAGAAGAATCTAGGGAAGAAGAGGTGGCGATATTATCGATCGAATTAATCTCATTTGATGACGAACCGTGGAACGAAGAAGAACAAAAGCAGATCGGATCCAGGCGACAGTGTCCGAAGCTTAAGGTTAAATGTGAGGGTGTTGATACGTCAGTACTAGTGGATACAGGTTGTGCGACCTCCGTCATAGCGGAAAGTTTGTTGAATGAATTGAAAAACCAGGGAGTGGAGGTACCTACATTGCCGCTCGTAAAGTCTTTTCTGATAGGTGCGAATCGGAAAAAATCAAAGCCAATAACAAGACAAGTTTATTTGGATATAGAGATAGGCAAGAATAAGTATCAAGTTGTGTGCCTAGTAGCGCCGGAACTTTTATATCCGCTCATACTGGGAATCGATTTCATGAAACAATACGGGGTTGTTATCAACTTAGAAAAAAATACCATGACGTTAAAACCGAATAATCAACAGGATCTCGAATTTGATTCGTTCACATGGAATTATTGGGAGGCGAATTGTTTGGAGGAAGAAGATGTGAAGCTGAAAATTCGTTCGCATGTGCAAGGAAATTCTAATCTTAATGAAAATCAGAAGAAACAATTAATTGAAGTATTACTTAGGAATCAGAAGGTGTTTTGCAAAAACAAGAATCCAGTAAAAGATTTTCAATTCGAAATAGAACTAACAGATAAAACGCCATTCACGGGTTACCAATATGTCATTCCAGAAAAACATAAGGAGGAGGTGGATAAGCTCATTGCTACAATGGTTAAAGATGATATTATCATGAAGTCCAAAACCTCTTATCTAAGTCCGATAGTGCTCGTAGAAAAGAGTAATGGGAAGATAAGGTTGTGTTTAGATGCAAGACGATTGAATCAAGTTACCCTACCGTACAGAGACAGACCGTTGCGTGTAGAGGATTTAACTAATCAATTATCCGGCAACAAGTGGTTGAGTTCAACCGACTTCACTGCATCTTACTGGCAAATAGCGATAGCACCTGAATGTAGACAATATACAGGATTTATTCACCGGGGAATTTCGTATGTTTTCAAAAGAATGCCATTTGGACTCAAGAACAGTGCATCTGCTCTTGTGCAATGTTTAGACAATATCATTGACAGAGAGATGTCTAGCGATGCTTTTATCTATATTGATGACGTGCTCGTGTATTCGAAGACATTTGAAGAACACATGAACAAGCTAGATATTTTGCTGAAACGTCTCATTGAAAATAATTTACAGTTGAATTTGGAAAAAAGTAATTTTTGCACTAAACAAGTTAAATTCCTGGGGTATGATTTGACAGTCAACGGAGTCAAGATGAACTTGGAGAAAATGCAAGAAATAGATAAGATTGCACCGCCTAAAAACACGAAACAACTCAAAAGTTTATTAGGTTGCGTGAACTATTACTCAAGGTTTATTCCGAATTTCGCCATGCACACTGCAATATTTCTTCAGTTGTTGCGAAAGCACACTAGATGGAAGTGGACTGAGCATCATGAAAGAGCTTTCAACAATTTAAAAGCTATGTTTCATGAATCATGTATGATAGCATATCCCGATTTCACTAAGCCATTCATATTGCAGACCGACAGTAGCAATCTTGGAATGGGTGCCATACTATTCCAAGAAATTAATAACCAAGAGAAGATAATAGCAATAGTGAGTCGTGTTTTGAAAGAATGTGAGACTCGTTACACGGCCACAGAGAAGAAAGACGAAAGAAGAAGGAGAAGAAGAAAGAAGAAGAAGAAGAAGGAAGAAACAAGATAGCTCGACATTCCAGAATCAAGACAGAAGAAAGGAAGAGCATCAAGTTTGGTTAAAAGATTTTTTTCGGCATATGAAATCAAATCCCACAAAATCTTTTTTCCGAAAGAAGGGGTTATGTGACCATCCGTTTTGCCGAGGTCTCGGAAAACGGAGCACATCAATATTCAAGAATAAGATAAGCTGTTTGAACGCGCGCCAACGCGCATGAATACAATCCGAAAATGGAAACTACGAACTATATCCGTAAGAGAGCGTCTCGGTAGAGTATGCGACACCGGTAGTCGGGAGAAAGAAAGCTTTCTTTTCTGAAGTAACAGCTGGAGAGTGAGGACCTACCGATCACGAGAAGGCGGCACCTCGTACTGCTACGGACTTCAGGACTGCATCTACGATAAAAACTCTTCAAGACATTCGAGGAGGTAATTATCATATTACAATGCATTAAAACAATTCATCAGGAAAAGGATGAAAGTATAAGTGACGCATTTAAAATCTTTGTAAGAGAGAGGAGTGTGAATAGCATGAAACTAACGAGGCCATTCATTTCTTTTCTTTGCAGTTTTTTATTTTTATATTTATTCTTCTTATACAATAGACTCAGTTGTCGTATTGTAGATTCTTTTAAATATGGAATTAAAAGCTAGTTACATTCTATAAAAGAATACGAAAAGAGTATCAACGGAAAACGAGACGGAGGCCACATCGTGAGTTGAACAACGGTACTGGAAAGGGGCGACCGTGCGGTTCTGCAGAGGGGCGGCTTTGCTCCCGACCGAGCTGCAAGGACAAGGACATCGAGCGATTGGAAGAGTCGACGCCGCAGATTTCTCTACGCCGTGAGAAGACACAGTAAGGTCGTGCCAACTTGAACAATTTGTAGATATTAGAAGGAATAATTTGTTTCGGAAAGAAAGTATTAGTACAGGTTCTTTATACCAATATTCTGTGAAAAATAGAATCAATCTTTTCTTTCAAGAAAAACTTAGCTAATTGTAAAGTTGCAACTAGGAAATTTACGACTGGAATGATTAGGCAAAGTTTTAAGTATTCTTTGAAATTGATTTAAATGAGAGAAAGGAAACAGTGTATTTAATTATTAAGAGTGTAAGTTGTTTTCTTTTTTTCAGCAAGACAAAATTCTTGTATATGTAAAGTGTTTTATGTTCATTTACTGTAACAGTAATTTAATTAGAATATACTTAAGTAAGTGGAAAGTGATTCGACTTGAGTTTCGGTGTAAGTGCATTCAATCCACAACGGCCCACATGACCCTGATCCCCGCTATTCTAATTGTATTTTTTTATTTTGCGCCCACCTTGAAAACCCATTCTGAGCTAGCCGGCGGAGGGGTGGGTCGCAGTAAATGATGAACATTGCACCATTCGTGGGTTAGATTGTAATAACAAATTGCAAGGAGCAGTCATTAAAATTTCTTGAATGTCAGTAGTTCATAGAAAATTATGTTATATTTATTATTAATTTTTACAACAATTTCACTACCCAAGTACCCCCTAGCCCCTTTCAAACATACATTTCATTCTGGCGTTTACCTTAAGCGGTGGAGAAAATCGGAAAAACAAAGGGAGTGGTTGCTGCAGTATATAAAATAAATAGAATAAAATATTTAATTATTCCTAAATTGGATTTTTAAAAATTATCAAAGGTAATTTCACGAGTGGTTTGGAAATTGTCGATAAATCCCCTCCTCGCTTCGCGAGTCGGGGATTTATATACAATTTCCAAACCACGAGTGAAATTTACTAAGACTATTTTACGAATGAAATTTCATAAATATAATGTACTATTAATAATTAACATTGTTTTATTCAAATATTTTTACATCGAACAGAAATATATACACAAGGGCAATTATAAACAACAAAATAAACACAAGACATGCTAAGAGCGAAATTACTTGAAAACACAGTTATTGAATACACAATCTTTAAAGTTTAAATTCGAAGGAAACGTGTTTTGTTCGCTTATTTTTAAGGAAGATGTTGAATTTGAAGCGCTACTATGTCTTAATTTATTAATAATTGAAGAATGGTGTTCCTTATTCATTTGGAGATATGTCTTGAGTGACGATTACATAACCTCTATCTGTAGACAAAACAAGGCGCAAAATTTATCACCTCCTAGGAGGTGATAATCAATAACTGATAAATATGCATGGTAAAGTCGTCTCTAATTGGCTGGTAGGGTCCCATTTGTTGCACGCTATTGGCTGAAATTTCATGAGTGGAATAGTCCTAATTTTATATTTTACGTCCTACTTTAATCTCATATCCTGTCAGACAATTGTGATTTGAAGACATTCAACATTTTTCCAGAATTTGGAGCAATATTCAGTTATTCATTGTTATAACTAAATCATAGTGTTATTGTGTGGTGAATGATATTCCTGTTGTGTAGTACTTCTTATTGTATTTTAGTTGAATTTTAATAAACTGTTTGTGCTTATTTAAATACCCACATTAGAAATTGGTGTCTATTTAAAATTTGTTATAGATTTTTGAGTGCCATTTTTTTATTGAAGCCTATTTTTACTGTTTTTAGTGTCTAAAATTCCACAGCTTAGTTATAACATCATATATTTCTGTTTTAAAAATAGGATTGATACTATTCGCAACCCACACCGGAACAAAAACGCGAATCTGAAGAGAGTTCTTATAAAAAGCCAAAATCAAATCCTTCAAATCGAATCTGGAAGCCATTTCTTTTTACCCGGAACCGAATACTACGCAAATTATTTGAAACTATTTTTATGTCTAGTTTTTCGAAGTAAACATTTTCCATATTAATTATTTTGGCATAAAAATGGAAAACGTCTTTAGCTTTGCCTCCCCTTTTAACAGAAGCGTGTAGCGGGAGTGAAACCAAATTATCTGGTACGTAGCGTAGTATGACTCTCTACAATGTCCTCCACGTAATCAGAGGAACAAATGAACATCAGAATGCCAACCACACAGCATGGCCTGGGGTGAATGTGGCGCCATGTGGCGGTGATGCAGGAAACCAAATTCGTAACACGCCCTAGACATTTTGAACATTCACAGGCAGGTTAAAATAGTTTTTTTTTACAATGCGAGTGGCAAATGTGACCTTTTATTTTGCGAATAGGAAAGGTTATAAAGCGAGGCCAGTAGGCCGAATAGCGCAAACCTAGGAGCAAAATAAATAAAAGCACGTTTACCACGAGCTTCATACACTATTTTTTACACAGACCGACTTCCTTTCATTTTATTTTACGAGTAATTCAAGTATACAAATCACGTAATGAAATATGAAGGTCATAAGTAGCTGATGCGGTCGGACTTACGTGATTTGTTTTCTTTGTTATATTCACAGATTTATCAGAACACTTAAACTTTTAGAAGTAGTGCTAAAATTGATTAGCACGATAACATAGCCTGAAATAGTCACTTTAAGTCGTGGGTGTCTAACAATATTCTACGTTTTTGAAAATTAGTAAAAAATTAGTATTTTTATATCAGCTCATCGGTTTATTTGTAACGATAGTTTGATATATTGCATTTTACAGAAATAATGTAAGGTTTTAAAAAAATAATTTATTATTAATTCAAGTGAAGAATGGAATTCATTTGAAGACCTAAATGTAATGATGCATAACTTACACAGTGACGCCCGTGATCCACGAAATTTCAACCCCAGTATTCGTATGAAAAGGCTTGCAAAGTAGTGGCAAATACGAAAAATAGTAATTAATAAAAAATGTTAATGAGGTTATCTACACTTAAGCGCTCAATTAACTTTTTTGAATTTTGTTCAGTCTTCTCTGAAGGGAAAACGATCTGTCGCAAACGGTATTTTATATCTTCCTCTTTAACGCATTCTTTTTTACTCCCTGGGTATTGCAATTTTCATTATCAGATGTATCTGTTATTGTTATTAACTTCATTAGAGTAATATACAGCAAATAACGAACTCAGTTGAATTTCGTAAACAGAGGCCATAGCTGCAGTTTATAAACAAGTGAACTAGGTAATTGCGATATCGGCCATGTGACATTCAATACTTTTCGTATTACCTCCTCTCTGTAAGAAAAAATAATGTAAATGGAAAGAAATACCCTTTTGGCAAACGAATCATGTTTAGGTCGTTTGTATTCTTGACGCACGATTAATTCGTTTGGATTCTTGACGGAGGGAGAACGGCAAAAATCGTAATACCAAAAACTTATATTTCATTCCATTTCTTATGTTAATTCCTTATAACTTAGGACACTATTACAAACACTATTATTATCTTATTATTATTATTATTATTATTATTAAATAATAATAATTACATATTTTATAATATGTTCCACGTTACAAGACTGAAACCCCTGACAATCTGAAAACGACACATATTCTGATAATATTTTAAAATAAATTTATTTTACTTTTTATTAAATAATATATTTTCTTTCTTCATATCTACAAAATCATGGAATGGCACAAATATTCGCGCCGCAACCATTGAAACATTTCTACAAACCTCAACTTTTAACCTCCATGGTTCCCTTTCACATGGACCCGATCAGGGCACGACCTGGTGCACGGGGGTGGGGGATGAGGGAACTTTAAGTAATACGTCCTCCTTATAAAAAAATAATAGAAGTAATAGAAATAACCCTTTGGTAATAGGAATCATGTTTAACTACAATTAATTTTGTTTGGATTCTTAACGGACGGACAACTGTTCAAATCCTTAACTCAAAAGAGTGATATTTCGTTCCATTTCTTGTACTTCCCGCCAAGTTCTTAAAATAACGTTACCAACGCTATTATTATTATTATTATTATTATTATTATTATTATTATTATTATTATTATTATTATTATTGTTGTTGTTGTTGTTGTTGTTGTTGTTGTAATTATTATTACTATTATTATTGTTGTTGTTGTAATTATTATTACTATTGTTATTATTGTTGTTATTATTAAGTAATAATTACCCATTACATAATATGCTTCACTTTACATGACTGAAAGCTCCTGACAATGTGAAAAAAAAACTGAAACTAATATTCAAACATATTCAGTTAATATTTTAAGCTAATACATTATTTAATAAAAAGTGAAATATTATACCATTCCTCGGACTTTCAAAATCATGGAATGGCACCAAATTCTCGCCGCAACCATTGAAACATTTCCACAACCCTCAACTTTTAACCTACGTGGTCCTCTTTCACGTGGAGCCGGTCAGCGCACGACCTGGCGGGCGGACGAAAGGCGATTGCAACGCGACGCGGTGGAAAAACAAAAGCGATATGCGTGCGGAACGCCAGACATTTCCGACGCCAAATGTGATTGGTTGGCGCCTGGTACACGCGAACGCACTTCGGCCTTCAAAAGCAGCCGCGTGCAGTTGAACATTGGAAGAAAGCTGCACGATCTCGACTCCATAAGTGGGCCCGGTTGTGATAGTTCAGTGGCAACCTATGTTACCTCGGTTGTGTGGGCTGCGAGGTCCTAGGTTTTGGGTCATGGCATGGCGGATTTTCGACTACCACAGCTCCCGAGGATGCAACCTCTGCCTGGATTGATTGATTACTAGTGATTCCGTCAACTGCTGAGATTATTAGTCCCGTAAGTGTAGTACGTGTTTTGCTCGGGAGGTGGTGGTGATCTTACCCCGCTGGATGGCGAGATCCGGCGCCGACCTACCGTCGGCTAGTGGGGTTTTCCTTAGCCAAGTATCTCTCGCCAGCGGGGCACTGCCCCACCCGGGACAAGCTCAAAGTTCCCGACCGGTCTCCCGACATTTATGTTAGTGCAGTGCAAGTTAGTGTAAGTGTGTGTAAGTAAAAGTTGAAGAGAGGTCAAATAAGAGGAAAAAACGCTGGCGGTCCGTGGCCCGTTTGTTAGGGTACTGCCCCAGCATTCTCCTGGTACTGATTGGAGAAACCACGGTAAACTACCGATCAGAGCAGCCAGCCACTAGAACTTCTCCTTCCTCTTCAATTTTTCTCTCCTCAACTTTTACTTACACATACTCTTACACTAACACATACTCCTACACTACACTGCCACATATTCCGGGAGACCGGTCGGGAGCTTAGAGCTTGTCCCGCTGGTGGGAGAGTCCTGGTTAAGGGGTCACCCCGCTAGCCGACGGTAGGTCGGCGCCGGATCTCGCTATCCAGCGAGGGAAGATCACCGACATCTCCCGAGTAAAAAAAATATACTACGCTTACGGGACTAATGACCTAAGCTGTTGACGCACCCGGAATCACCAACCAACCAACCAACCAACCAACCAACCAATCAACACACATCACCATCAATGGGGCTTGCTGCGATGGCTCAGTGTCAATCTACGTTGCCTCTGCAGCATCGTGGATCGCGAGGTCTAAGCTTGGAGCCACAGTGGTAACTGATTGTCGACACCAACTTCACAGCTTGTGAGAATTCAGCCATTGTCTGGAGAAGAATAATTCAAGCAGACGGTTGCTCTGATCGATAGTTTTCCGTGGTTTCTGCAACTAACGCCAGACGAATGTCGGAGCAGTACCCTTACAAACGGGCCACGGATCGCGCGCGATCTTTCCTTCCTCTTCCTTGTCCTATCCTCTCAAGTCGCTTAAAGTTTATCCCGGCTGGGGGGCCTCGTTGAGGAGGAGGACATACTTGAAGCCAACGTGTAAGTTTGGGCCGGCTCTCATGTTTCAGCGAGAGAGAAACCAGCCGATTCCCGGCTTTAACATGCACTACACTCACAATCTAATGACCGTAATTGAGAGGCTCAGTACCAGAGCCACCCATGGAGCCGTGAAGTCCCTATATTCCTATGAAATATGACTCTGAATGGTTCTATGTGTGCCACAATTCTTTATACTTGCGAATGAATGAATCCATGCATGCACGAATGAATTGGCGCAATTGGCCCAACAGGCAGTTGGAGCTAATAAACCATTGATTCAGAAGGATTAAAAAGTTTGGTACATATACAACTGATAGTTCAGCGACATGTTGATGAGAAAAAATGCTTTTACAACCTAGTGGGGTAGGCAACTCTGGCACTGATCCACTCAATTGTGGATGCGCCAGGAAACAAAATATAACTCTATCAGTGGGATAATACGGGTAGACATCAGCGTCATTGTAGACATTAGGAATATCTTAACATAGTTACCCCTAAAAATAAAGAAGTGTAGGACCTAGCGATAGTGGGAATTGCAAATTTTACACACATTACAATTTTACAAATTTGTATTTGTATCATTCATAACACTGCAATAAAGATTGGTTACCGATAAAAAAATGTCTTTAACCTGATAAAATGTGTTTCAGTGTTGCTTTTATTTTAACTTAGATTATTAATGTAATGTGCATTTAGAAGCACTATAAAATTCTATCAACTTTACATTGCAAACACTTATTTAAGAAAACGTCTGACTTGTGTAACAACATTGAGGCATTATGTTATTGACATCAGCAATTCAACAGCTCATATCACAGATCAATTGCAAATTATAAACAACGATAAATTACCATCCCTCAAACCACCACAAAAAGTGCCGACCTTTCGATTTTAGCAAGCGGAGTTAAATTAAGAGTTTACATAATTCATAGAGAAACTGCTACAAAGGTAATCGCAATTATATTGCGAGTTTAAGTTAAATATTTAAACCACATTACTGGTACCGTCACAACGTAATCTTTTGCAGTAAAACTGGCTCTGTGGAAAAGGCGCACTTGGAGGATCGAAAGGGAGGCGGGGAGATAATTAGGTGAGCGGGACCCGCGTGAGAAAATGGTGATGCCTCTTGGCAAGGAATGGTAGGAGGAGGGACTGGAGAGAGATTATACGCGAGACACGCCTCGATGTTCCGTGCTCTTCACTCTAAAATTTCAGATGTCGATTCGCGGTGTTCAGGTAAATTTGGATCATCAAAACAGCCTCATAAGATAGCGCAACTGCTGACAACACACAACGATAAATTTCCAACCCACAATGCACTACTAAAACTCTCCTTTTAGACACGAAAACCCCGTTCAATTCAGATGGTTTATTTATTTCGTAGGGAAACAGTTGCACAGGTAATCGCGATTATATCGCAAGTTTGAGGTTAATCGTTAAACATTAGTGATATCCGCACCGGATAATCTTTTACAGTAAACATGAGTTCGTGGACAATGCGTTTTTTGGAGGGTCAGTGGAACGGGGCATTGAGTCGAGTGGGGCCAGGGCCCCGGCGTGAGAAAGAGCAGCCCCAGACAAGGAAGGGGGCGGGTTTGAGGGGGAGGGCATCTGCAGGGAAGTTATAAGCGGAGTTCGTGTCGATGTTGCTCTCACGTCAATCTGAAATTACAGGCGATGTCGTTTTACGGTATTGAGATGAAGCGTGTAGCCGAATAAGGCGGTGAAAAGTGTCCCCAAACCAAATCGATAATCGCGATGCTCATATGAAAGAGAATACAAAATGATGTAGATTCACAAAAAATCAGCCTCCTGAGGCAATCTGTTGCAGAGATACAACGAGAAAATGGTTTTGCATGTTTCATTTCTTTCTCGGCATCTATTGCGTATATCAAGCTGAAAAAAATTGCAGAGGCGAGGAAACATAATTTTATGAGAAGGTATTTTTGTCAATGAATGTTGACGCCAAATTCATATAGAAACAAATAAATTTTTAAAATTCATTTTCGTCGTGATAACGTTTGAGTACTGTTTCAATTTTTCGTCTAAAATGGATCTTATAACATTCTAAAAATAGTTTTTTCAGATTTTTAAACAATGTGAACGGTAGTGAAAAAAAATTAAACCAAATTTTTGTTTAAAAATTTGAAATTCGCGCCTAACATTCGGTACAGAAGAGGAGTTGGCATCTCAAAGTTCAGACGAAAGTTTGACGTCTTGAAGAATAGACGAAAGGTATGTTGAAGTTCAGAAGAGGGGTTGATATCTCAGAGTACAGACGAAAGTTTGACGTCTTGAAGAATAGACGAAAGGTATGTTGGAGTACAGAAGAGGGGTTGATACCTCAGAGTACAGACGAAAGTTTGACGTCTTGAAGAATAGACGAAAGGTATGTTGAAGTACAGAAGAGGGGTTGATATCTCAGAGTACAGACGAAAGTTTGACGTCTTGAAGAATAGACGAAAGGTATGTTGAAGTTCAGAAGAGGGGTTGATATCTCAGAGTACAGACGAAAGTTTGACGTCTTGAAGAATAGACGAAAGTTTGACGTCTTGAAGAATAGACGAAAGGTATGTTGGAGTACAGAAGAGGGGTTGATATCTCAGAGTACAGACGAAAGTTTGACGTCTTGAAGAATAGACGAAAGGTATGTTGAAGTACAGAAGAGGGGTTGATTTCTCAGAGTTTAGGCGAAAGTTCGATGTCTTGAACTATGGATGAAAGGTATACGTGTTGGAGTACAGAAGAGAGGTAGGCAAGGTAGACATCTCGGAGTAAAGACAGAAGTTGGACGTCTTTAAGTATACAGAGGTATATGTCTTGAAGTACAGACGTGTTGAAACAACTTTTGGTATTGTATCCTTTAACTACAAATCGTTGTATAAAGTTTCTATTTGACGTTTTTATTGTTATTCGTGTAAATAAATTATTATTTTTATTTTGAAATTGGAAGCGTTTAAATTTAATAAATCAGTAAGTTGCCATATTTCAAATCTACGGTATATGCCGGAGAATCATCTGCCTCTAAAAATAAAATAAGTGGATATTTCTACTTTTCTTACCAAGAATTTAATTCATTAAATAGAAAAATAAGAACCAGCACATTCTCGATTTTAACATGAAAACGCCATTATACTGAAAGTGTTTATGTATTTTATGTCGTTGAGGAAACGGCTGCACAGGCAATCGCGATTATATTGCGAGTTTAAGGTTAATCGTGTTTATTTAAACGACATTAGTGACGCCGGCACTGCGTAATCTTTCGCAGTAAACATGGGCTCTCCTGAAAATGCGCATTTGGAGGATACGGGGATGGGGCGGTGCCCAGGACCCTGGAGTGAAGAAGAACGGACCAGTAGCGAGGGAGGGTGCGAGGCCGGGAGCCGGGGTGCGGGGCCAGAGGCGGGTCCGGGGGTGGCGCAGGGGACTGGGGGCGGCGCCGAGGGTGGGGTGAGTGCGGGGCCTAGGACGCGGCCGGGGGCACGGGGGCAGGACAGGGGGGGGTTGGGGCGGTGTGGGCGGGGCTGATGACGAGGGGCAGGGCCGGGAGCTGGGCAGGGCAGGGGTGGGTGCGGGGCCTAGGACGCGGCCGGAGGCGGGACCGGTGGCGGGCGGGGGTGGGACGGGCGGGGCCAGAGAGGCGAGGCCGGTTGCTGGGCCGGGGGCGGGGTGGGTGCGGGCCGAGGACGTGGCCGGGGGCGGGGCCGGGAGCGGGGGTGGGGCCGGGGGCGGGCCCGGGAGCGGGGCCGGGGGCGGGGCCGGGGGCGGGGCCGGGGGCGGGGCGAGGGGCTGGGCCGGGGGCGGGGCCGGGGGCGGGGCCAGGGGCCGGGCCGGGGGCGGGGCCGAGGGCGGGCCCAGAGGCAGGGCCGGGGGCGGGGTGGGTGCGGTGCCGAGGACGCGGCCGGGGGCTGGGGCGGGGTCGAGGGCGCGGCCTCTGCAGGGAGATTATGAGCGGAGCGCGCGTCGATGTGAGCGCCGCGGCGGACGCAGCTCCATAATGCATTTAGGCGGCGCTTGACCCTCCCCGCCACGCCCCCCGCCTCGCGCCCTCGCACCAACCTCCACCCTCCCGCGCCCCGTCTGCTTGGCTCGTATCCTTCTCACCCTCCGCGCACACGTCGCCCCCGAGGCACCACATCCTCCTGGCCACATCATCAGCGCCACGCCCCCCTCTCCGGCTGCGGTCGCAACCCTCCGCGACGACCCGTTCCACCCTCATCCTTCAGGACTCGTTCCTGCCACTCTCCTTTGTTACTTTCCTTTTCATCGCGTTCCTTTTCTTTCAAACTGTCGGTCATGTCTATTCGACACGTCCCTTTCCCGGAAGTTCCTTTCCGTACTGTTCCTTTCCGTCATGTCCCTTTCCGTCATGTCCCTTTCCGGCACGTCCCTATCCGGCACGTCTCTTGCCGTCACGCCCCTTGCCATCACGTCCCTTTCCGTCACGTCCCTTTCCGTCACGTCCCTTTCCGTCACGTCCCTTTCCGTCACGTCCCTTTCCGTCAGGTCCCTTGCCGTCACGTCCCTTGCCGTCACGTCCCTTGCCGTCACTTCCCGTGCCGTCACGTCCCTTGCCGTCACGTCAATTTGCTGTCACGTCCCTCTCCGTACCGTCCGTTGTCGTCACGTCCCTGACCGTCGCGTCCCTGGCCGTCACGTCCCTTTCCGTCACGTCCCTCTCCGTCACGTCCCTCTCCGTCACGTCCCTCTCCGTCACGTCCCTCTCCGTCACGTCCCTCTCCGTCACGTCCCTCTCCGTCACGTCCCTCTCCGTCACGTCCCTCTCCGTCACGTCCCTCTCCGTCACGTCCCTCTCCGTCAAGTCCCATTTCTTCAAGTGAAATAATTTCTACATCTGGCCCCTACTCTTGTCGTATACCTTCCTCACCATGTTTCTTCTCCGACACACAACTTCCCTGTTACGCTTGCTCCAAGTCACGACTCTACCCCATTACTGTCCTTCCACACCACTTCTCTTCGCCCTCGCGTCCCTTTCCTCTCCCGGTCACGTGCCTCACGTCCCAACCCTCTCTGAGCCCCCCCCACGCCCCCAACAACCCCCTCGCCCGTAACCCGTCTGCCGCTCGATCTTCTTACGCTTCCTTCCGCCGCCTTCCTTCCATCTCCGCGGGCGTCTTCCACCCCCGCTGTCCCTCCTTCCCTCCCTCGCGCGCCATCCTTTTCCTCGCGGGCGCTAATGCGCCTGCACGCTTGCCAACTTTGCCGGCCTCACGTATTCCCTGTGTGCGCGCGCGCTCGCGCCCGGGGCAGGCAGGCCGGCCAACATGCAATATTCATGGCGACCCCGCGGCGGCTGCCGCTCTGGCGAGGACCTGGCCACGCGGCCTCTCCTTTGAACGCGCCCGCCCCCGCCCCCGCCCCCGCCATCCGCACGGTGGGGCGAGAGCCTGAAGAGCTGGCGTAAAGTCGAAAACGTCGTCTGGAAATAAGAGACTTCCAGCACGGACTATACTTGGGGTTTTCTAATGTGGCATCTGTAGGTAGTATCTCCAAGATGGGAATCGACACGCCTTTTTGTGTCTTTCTCAGTCGTGCTGCTAGAGTCGCTTGATCTGCGGCACTGCTTGATGCGGTCGCGATCATGCGACATCTTGCGGCAGGACCAAGAAAGACGCAAAAAGTCGTGCCTTATTCCATCTTGGAGATACTACCCACAGATGCTACGTTAGAAAAAAAAGTATGGTGCATAGCAATCGACTGTAATGTCTCGTTCTCTCTACACTGTAATGCCTCTGACCGAGAGGTTCTAGAATTCCATTCCCGACGTTTGTCAGCTGGTTAATTAGGTCGAATTCAGCCGTCGCGCCGTCTGGAGGAGAATTCTAGCGGTCGGCTGCTCTGATCGGTAGTCATCCGTGGTTTGTCCGAACAATACCAGGCGATTGCGAGAGCAGTACAGTACCAAACGGGCCACGGACCGCGCGCTATTTTTCCTTTCTCTTCCTTGCCCTATCATTCCCCTTCCTTACGCATGCCAACATTCGCATGCACTATAGTGCGATTTTTATACAGCTGCCTCTCAAGGCCTGTCTTCACAGTGGTATTATGTCACTGCATTTCGCTTCTTTCTCGTCCGTGTCGCTAGATGTCGCATGATGGCGACCTATCAAGCTCTACTTCATCATGTGACATGTAGTGGTCGATGTTTTTGAGACGGCATTCAGTGTAGCCGTTTCCTTCCTCTGTGACGCCGGCCGAGTACCCAGACTCCTCGTGCGAAGGCCTGTGAGTTGTACGTCGAAAAGCTAGAAAGTCTATGTTTTTGTGACGGCATTAAGTGTAGCCGTTTCCCTCCTCTCTGACTTCGGTCGGCCGAGTACCCAGACTCCTCGTGCGAAGGTCTATGATCTGCATCTCGAAAAGCTAGAAAGTCGATGTTTTTGAGACGGCATTCAGTGTAGCCGTTTCCCTCCTCAGAGACGTTGGCCGAGTACCTAGACTCCTCATGCAAAGGCCTATGAGCTGTATGTCAAAAAGCTAGAAAGTTGATGTTTTTGTGACGGCATTAAGTGTAGCCGTTTCCCTCCTCTCTGACTTCGGTCGGCCGAGTATCCAGACTCCTCGTGCGAAGGTCTATGATCTGCATGTCGAAAAGCTAGAAAGTCGATGTTTTTGAGACGGCATTCAGTGTAGCCGTTTCCCTCCTCAGAGACGTTGGCCGAGTACCTAGACTCCTCATGCGAAGGCCTATGAGCTGTATGTCAAAACGCTAGAAAGTTGATGTTTTTGTGACGGCATTAAGTGTAGCCGTTTCCCTCCTCTCTGACTTCGGTCGGCCGAGTATCCAGACTCCTCGTGCGAAGGTCTATGATCTGCATGTCGAAAAGCTAGAAAGTCGATGTTTTTGAGACGGCATTCAGTGTAGCCGTTTCCCTCCTCAGAGACGTTGGCCGAGTACCTAGACTCCTCATGCGAAGGCCTATGAGCTGTATGTCAAAAAGCTAGAAAGTTGATGTTTTTGTGACGGCATTAAGTGTAGCCGTTTCCCTCCTCTCTGACTTCGGTCGGCCGAGTATCCAGACTCCTCGTGCGAAGGTCTATGATCTGCATGTCGAAAAGCTAGAAAGTCGATGTTTTTGAGACGGCATTCAGCATAGCGGCCTCTCCTCTGTGACGTTAGCGGTGAGGACAGATCCCCCGCACGAAATTTACCTCAGCCTTAATTGTTTTTTTCTAAAAAGGGTAATTTTGTGAATGTTCGCAATACGTGTATTTACTCTGGCACTACAACAGCGATGGGCCTGCCATATCGACCCAATCTTACGGCTTGGGTCTTGGTAAACGCATGGTAAGCAGGTCGGACCCCTTGAGATAACAAATTTGGCATTTTCTTTCTGAGAGAAGCTTATGCATTGTCACACAGCTGAATTAACTGTAACATGGCAGTTAAAAGCGTGAAGTATTAGCCGTAGATATTTATAAACGTACGTGTGGAGACCGCCACGCCACACCATATCATATCCATGAGTCACCTCGGATCAATTAGAAAGAGGGTTTACCAGTCGATGCTTCTAAGTTTATGATTTTTATTTTTTTATTTCGTAGGTCCCATTAATTAAATGGTTATTAGCAATAACAATCAGTAACAGCAGAATACATACATAACACAAACGACAGAATTTAAATAAGTAATTAGTACATCTAAAGATTCTGGAACTCTTTCGGAAACCTTCACACTTTGATTTCTTGGCTCCATTCCAGATATTCGTTGTGTAATAGAATTACTTCGTGTAGTAGTATTTCGTATAGTTTTTCATTTGACAGGAGACTTTTTTACGTTCAGTTGTATTAAGCGCAGCGTTTACGTTTTGTTACCTTTAATCACATTTGAAATTATAATGAAAGACGATGGCCATGTACCAACACAGTCTGTTAAAACTCTTGTTTGATTTATGTTATTTGAACTCAGAACTACAGGGTGAAAGGACGAATACAAATACAACCATGTCCGAGGCGGGACTGGAAACCGCGACCCTTTGGTCCAACGACACTACTGCCTTAGCGATCTCGGCTGCCGGGCCGACTTTCTTCACTTTGTCCGCGTTCAAGTAGCATCCTAAGGAGATGTGTGCAATAGTTTGCCTCCCGTAATTCGCAATCCACTGAACGCTAGTGATGGCCACAGACTCTCGTGAAGTGAAAAACTCTGGGAGGTTCTGGGTGTCGTGACATGGTGACAAGTCACTAATCGTTAAACAAAATAAGTAAATAAATATGTAAACAAAGAAAGAAAAATATGTAGTATTTAAAAGTATCACATTCTGATTAGCGAAACAGAAATATTAAGCACCCAATGTTGACCAATATCTCATCACTAGACATCGGATGTTTAAAGAAATGCCTATTTTGTTCTAGAGAACTTATTTAAAGGCTAATAATATATGTGTACGAATCATGACAAATGATGTCTGACGAATTTTTATAATGCTTATTTTTTTTTTGCACAAATACCTTTTTTATGACTTTTTTGTCCTTTATGTATTATTTTTATATAGAAAGCTGAGATATCAGAAAATTGGCCATGCTCCAACGTGACCATTCATTACAAAATCTTCAATTAACGTCTTGGTATTTCAAAATACGAGAGAATTCCTAAAAGAATACCAACTGATTTTTTTCCATTTCCCTATTTCATACATACCAGCCATGTTCTAAGCACATGGTCAAGTGACAATACACCAAGGGCACCGAAATTTTAAGTGAAAATAAATGTAAATTCTCAGGTTTCCCGGAAAGTCAGACTTCTAGAATATTTGCCAATCACATCAGTAGATTTTGAGAGATACTTCTCCTCATTCAAACTGATTTTGTCTCTCAGTCGTCACAAATTTGAAATCATGATCCTTGAAAAGTTACTGGTAATATGCAAATATGAATGTATTATATGTTAATGCAAAATATTAAGAATAAAATGAAGAGTTGTAAATATGTCAATCTAGTTTTACATTAAAATGCACGCACTTGTTTTGTGCATTTAAGTTTACAAAACAATATCGACAAAAATTACAAACAATTTTTCATTTTATTGTTTATGTAACTTATGACAGTGCCTTTTTTCTCCTTATTCTTGACATTTTCAGTGACTTTCTAGGCGCCTAAAAGAAGATTTTTTAATGCCTAAACACCCGATGTCTATTACGTTGTTGTCGCGACCAGGCCGTGGTAGTGGTGCCAACATGTAGAGTTGCCATCTCAGCTCCTGACATTGTCGTAGAGAATCGTTCGGGAATGCAGGCAGAATTCCAAGGCATTTAAGAGAAACCTCTCTCGCCTCAAGTGCACACTAGTAATTTAAGAAAAGTTATCGACGAGTCGTTGCAAGAAAACAATTAAAGATCTGATAAAAAACCGTGTTTTTCCTAACAACAACTCAAAAGTGTTCATGGAAAATTTAGAATCCATCACACCAGGCAGGTGTTTTCTTTCCCTCAAACATACACACTCACACACATCACGCACACCCACATACATACATACACACAATGATTGTCCTCAATGCTTGTACTAGTGGTTGAATATGTGTATATACAGCCGCTCATAAATACATTTTTTGTATACCAGCCTTATAAACGACATTTTTTGTTGCTAGACATCGTTCATAACATGGCATCTTATGGCACAAATTATGATGTATTTACCTATTATGACACGCACAATTGCATCATCACACGTACAGCCAATAGCAACGAGCAAATAGAAAGGTGATGGCGGTGAAACTGACAGCCAACCACTGTTTTTCGCCCAAGACGACATTATAAAGTTGTTTCCAAAAATTAATTTTGGGTCTCTTCTAAATTTACATGTTGTTAGACAAAAAAAAGTACGTATGCAACGCTTTTATAATGTTTGTTTTATTGCTTTCGTACCAATTTTTGGAAACTGGTTTCTAACGTCACTCGTTTTCAAAACATGGACTTACGCAGTGAAGCATAATATTATAAGCTTGCTATATATTGTACTATTTTAGACATTAAGACCTTTGGTTTGGCCCATTGTTCGCCGCTCCTTCCCTCCCTCCCACCTCTCCCTCATCTCAGCTCGGACCCAACTCGGCTGCTTCAAAAAACAGAGCTTCGAGGCTCCTTAAGGCAGCGCAGCAGACTGGATCGACGCTCCAACCACAAAGACCAGAGTTGCGCCAACCAAAGATCGAGTTGCGCCAACCACAAAGACCAGGTCCTAGGGGAGCCCATTCCTAACACGCCCACTTCTGCCGTGTTTCAGCATCAAGTGATGTCTCTGCAGTCCCTCTGACCTAGTCCCTCCTAGGTTCGAGTCCCGATAGTGACAGGATTTTCGACTCTAGCTTATCAGCTAGGTCGAATTCAGTCGCTGTTTGGAGGAGAATTCTAGAGGCCTGATCGGTACTTTTGCGTGGTTTCTCCGATCAACGCCAGGCGAATGCTGGAGCAGTACCCTAACAAACGGGCCACGGACCGCGTGCGATCTTTCCTTCCTCTTCCTTGTCCTATCCTCTCCCCTTCCACACGCACTTACACTGACGTGCACGACACTACTACATTTTCCGGGAGACCGGTCGGGAGCTTAGAGCTTGTCCCGGCTGGGGCGGTGCCCCGCTGGTGGGAGAGTCCTGGTGTGAGAAAGCCGACTACACGTCGGCGCCGGATCTCACATCCATTGCATTTTATAACAAACACCTTTGTTTATAATAATGTAAAGGCAATGACATCAAAATTTGTTCTTATTTATAATAATGCAAAGGCAATGACATCAAAATTTGCGAAAAAATAATATTGTATTCACATAAAGGCATGCTAATACAAATGTACAATAAAAATACAAATATCTTCACTTTGGCTCACATTTTATAAAATATATTGTAATGGCCTGCTATACCTTTATACCACTTACTTTCAGAATGTGTATTAGGGAGAGAAATCAGAAAATCATAGGAGAAGTTCATTTTACCAAACACGTTTTATATAATGTGTTCAATTTTTTTTCTTTTATTAAAACACATGTTTCAACCGAGTGGTTAAAGGTAGAACAGGTCAAGAACACATTATGTTACCTTACATTTTCACCGTTTATAATGTCACAATCGTATCAGGTAAAACGTAAAGTAACTAAAACATCCACCAAAGTAAACTAAAACACAATTATTTACAAAATATAACTTCTGACTGAAGATTCTCAGGCATTTTCCTACACAGTTGCCTGTGACATATACGGATATTTTATTGTTATATCCACTATTATTCATTATACACACTTCATTATAACAATAATATTAATAATTATTGATGTTATTGTTAAAGCACCATTTACATCTGTATTATAGGAGAGGACATGATGAGTTTTTTACTGATGACATCGATTTTGGAGAAAAAATGGGAAAATGGCTCCGTAGCATGTTTTACTTGAACTTTCAAATATTCTCTGAAATCAAAAGAGAACATACTACTCGCGCAAATTTTCTTGAACGATGACCTTGCTTCTCCCTCCCTTGAGCAAAAACAGTTGAAGGCAAAAGCTCGCAACGAGCACTGATGACAACATTCCAAGTATTAAAACATCGTTGGCGCGAAACATAAGCTAGCCACAGCTAGTTGCTTTCATAGTCGAGAACTTCTGATCAGCTTTATTACCATTATCTAAAAAATGGCTCAGGTAGGTCCAGGTCCTTCAAGGGAGGCACCTAAAACACCTATCTAGTGTCCCCGCTCTTACCTACCCAGAGGATGACTTGGCCGCACACGTAGCAGATTTGACTTTGATTTTTCAGAGGTTGGCATTACTGTAAACACTCTAGTGGCCGACTTTGTAACTAATACCCCCATTCCGCCCGCATTTCCTCAATCCATCGTTCCAGAAAAGTTGCGCGAGTAGTACGTTGATATTGGAGTTCGAAGCTTTGAACATTTGAAGCCTCGTAGTTTCCTCAACATTCAATTCTACATTCACGATGCGATCGTTTTAATTTTGACACTTTTTCCCAACAAAATATTTATTAATAAGATCGTTGGTAAGGTATACACCGTCTAATAATGAAATAAATAAGAGGTGTTGTTCGATATCAACCGGAAGATTAAATATATATTTGATACCGGACAACACCTTTTATTTATTTAAAATATTAATTTTCAAAACGCATGAAACCTCTAAATCAGAAAGATAGGAAAATGCAGACAGTCATAATACGTGAACTTCTGAAGAGTATAGTTCCCATTCAAACAATAGTATACATAACTGCTTCTATTGAACATTTAGGGTGCTTTGGTTAAACTATGGCACTAACTGTTGATCACATGTTTCTCAGAAAGCGAAGAACATTATATTTAGATGAAAAAGAAAAAGTATTTCATTTCTACTCAAAGCAAATAAATGTTCTACAATACACAGTTTAGAACACGCTTTTGAAAAAGAGACCCATACATTCTATGGATTAGTCAGGTTTACCCATCCGTGATTGCGCGTCTTATTTTTAAACGAACCTCTTTATCATATAATATGAATACAGAATGGAAACGCGTCCGCCATGTCGAAACCGAGTAAACTGGTGGCCCAACGTCATCAGGGACAACTGAACTCTAGGTGGCACTGCTGGCCGCCGTTGTTGTTGCGTGTCAAATGCTGTGTTCCGTTTGTGTAGAGCACACATTTCGCAGTTTTTAATTTGCAAATTCTCTGTGTAGTAACGGTTTGTGTCTCATTGTTAACTTATATCATTTTATCTAATTAAAAATTTGTCAATACTGTATAGTTTATAATGAATGTTAGTAAGAAAAGGGTAACCGACGATGTATTTACTATCCATTGGAACCTGTTTCCGTCATTGAAAAGCTTTCTTGAACTACAGATGTATTGTAGGTGTTTCAGTGTACTTTTGTGTATTATTGTGTTTTGTTTATTATTGTAAGAGCAAGCAATACAAAATTAGCAATTCTCAAAGAAGCTACAGCACATATACAGGTATAGTAATATGGAATACATACAAATGTAGTACGATGTCCATTAATTACTTTAATTGGTCTACCTTGTATAATCCGTAAAACTCCGAATCCCCATGCTCACTTAGTAAGAGACGCCACTGGTTCATTTGGTTCCAACACGTGAACTAACAGTGTTACCATCCGTTGTTATTTCATATTTTAACTTGTACAGTACTGTGATCATTGGAAATTTTGAATCCGAAACAAAACATCAATCACAAAACATCGATCACAAAACATCGATCACAAAACATCGATCACAAAACATCGATCACAAAACATCGATCACAAAACATCGATCACAAAACATCGATCACAAAACATCGATCACAAAACATCGATGTTAAAAAACATCGCCGTTAATACATCGATGTTTAAAACTTCGATGTTCCTAAAAAATCATCGAGTTTTGAAAACATCGACACCGATATCGAATCCCTATACCGCGATGACATTCCATCAGCTGTTGCGGTGCCATCCACTCGGGACCTTCCACTTTACTGTGACATCCCTACGGTGGCGTTCAACCTTCCGATTGGATGACACCGTAACTGCTGATTTACTTCACTGGCAGCAATATGGAAATCGCCGTAAACTTGTGAAATAACCACTGGTGTTTGTCCAGACCGGTAAACAACGGAACAGATTCCTTTGTTACCGCTCCTTATCTCTTCCTTATCCGTTCCTTATCCAACGCCTGTCCAGCGAAGCTCATTGGTCGAGTAGATCGCGCACAGCGGCCGAACTCGACACTTCAACCGGCGCCTTGCCTCTCCAGATGCCCTCCCAGCCCCTGAGGTCGGTGCTGGTTACGGCCGCGAGGAGCGCCCGCGTCGCCGCCTCGTTGCCAACGTCTGGCATGTAGTGCAGAGGGCGTGAATTCGGAGATCTCTAACCAAAACTTGCACAAGTAATTGGTACACACATTTCTTGATGAACGAACGAGCCTCTCGAAGAAAACCAGAAACTCACAGGTTTCGTTCGCGAGACTTCTATCCGTGATGTGTGAGTGTGTTTGAGTGTGATGTTCTTAAGATATTGTCGCGTCTTTGTTACTGGAATTCGAAGATTTTCATGGACCCTCACGGGCCAAAGAGATCTTCTATATAGGCAGCTCGATGGTTGGTGCCCGTAGCAACAGGTGTTTGTCCAGACCGATACCAAACGGACGAGATTCTCCGTTGTTACCGCTCCTTATCTCTTCCTTATCCAACCCCTGTCCAGCGAAGCTCATTGGTCGAGAAGATCGCGCACAGCGGCCGTACTCGCCACGTCCAACGGCGACTTGCCCCGCCAGATGCCGTCCCAGGCCCTGAGGTCGGTGCTGGCTCCCGCCGCGAGGAGCGCCCGCGTCGCCGCCTCGTTGCCAACGTCTGGCATGTAGTGCAGAGGGCGTGAATTCGGAGATCTCTAACCAAAACTTGCACAAGTAATTGCACACATTTCTTGATGAACGAACGAGCCTCTCGAAGAAAACCAGAAACTCACAGGTTTCGTTCGCGATACTTCTATCCGTGATGTGTGAGTGTGTTTGTGTGTGATGTCCTTAAAATATTGTCGCGTCTTGGTTACTGGAATTCGAAGATTTTCATGGACCCTCACGGGCCAAATAGATCTTCTATATAGGCAGCTCGATGGTTGGTGCCCGTAGCAACAGGTGTTTGTCCAGACCGATACCAAACGGACGAGATTCTCCGTTGTTACCGCTCCTTATCTCTTCCTTATCCAAACACCCTGTCCAGCGAAGCTCATTGGTCGAGAAGATCGCGCACAGCGGCCGTACTCGCCACGTCCAACGGCGACTTGCCCCGCCAGATGCCCTCCCAGGCCCTGAGGTCGGTGCTGGCTCCCGCCGCGAGGAGCGCCCGCGTCGCCGCCTCGTTGCCGAGGTCCGCCGCGTAGTGCAGCGGCGCGCTGCCACTCGGCTTCCGCGCGTCCGGGTTCGCCCCCGCAGCCAGCAGGAGCTCCGCGCAGCGCCCGCTGCGGTCGTAGGCGGCCAAGTGCAGCGCCGAGACGCCCTCGCCGCTCACGACGTCGGGGTCCGCGCCGCGAGCCAGCAGCAACTCCACCACCTCGGTTTTAATCACAATTTTATTAAACAGCAGACCACACGAAATGTGATAAATACACTCAATCAGGCGCGGCTCGTCGTTAAAGACTGTAAGGCGGAGCCTCTCCTATAGAAATTGCCCCCACAAGAAATTTAAATATATATATATATATATATATATATATATATATATATATATATATATATATATATATATATATTGTGACATACCAATATGTCACTGAATATTGTACAATTATTTATTACAAATGGCGTCAATTAAAGGGGATAAATTATGTGAGTATGCTAGCATAGCAACGGTAAGCGAGCCGTCGTCAAGGTCAACATATCCATTCAGTGACAATCGCGGAGACGGCTAGTTAATTCTATATAGCATTCTGGGATTGGCCGAAAAAGCAGTGACAGTCGTGAAGACGGCTAGTTCGTTTTGCAAGAAATTTAGAGATTGGCTAGGTACGAAAGTACATCAAATGTTATCTGCAAATAAACAATCGAAATTAAGAACCGAGCTTTGCAGGGCTGAAAGAATACGAGAGACATTCATTCTGACTGATGCCGTGCTCATGAACGGATCGTGCTCCAATTAATGTTAGGAGTTTTTTTTGGGGGGGGGGACTTGTAAGCATCTACTAGGGAATGGATATTGAGAGAACATCAAAATTGGAACTCAAAGTGTGACAGTGGAGCTTAAAATATTTCATGTGAACGAGTTGGAGGGACATTGAGGGCTTGGGCGAAGTTATCAGTGATTGGACTGGAATGTTAGCAGCAAATAGTTTGTTGATCTGATTAACGGTGCTTGAAGTGAGCTTCCGAGAAAAGAAGAGAGAAGATGGTGCCTGGATCTGAGGACGGCGGCGTCGGAGATGGATAAAGATGGCCGAAAAAGCGCGCGAAGACATAAGGTTGGAACGGTCATGACAAACATTTAATTTTATATTGGGAAAAGTTATACAATATAAACAATTGTTTTAAATTGTTTAATAAATTTCCATGTTTCAGTGAAATGAATATATGATTTTTCATTGAGCCATTTCTAGCAATGAAGTAGCAAGATAGAAAGATATTTGCTTTTCAGATTCCTCGACCGAGTTTGTTTATAACTTAACTGTTATGAATAAGTAAATTGCAGATTATTTCAAAATGGCGCACCAACTGGGGCTAAATTTCTTTTAAATCATTCAGATTATTTCTCTCTCTCTCTCTCTCTCTCTCTCTATATATATATATATATATATATATATATATATATATATATATATATATATATATATATATCTTGAAACGCGCCGCGTTTCTTCAAAAAGTGTGGTTTGAATAGCGCGGGCGCAGCAGCGGAAAGCCGACCGCATTATTGTTAACGAGTCAGTCGCGGGAAACGCGAGAGGGTGGCGAGACCGAGCGAGAGATCGGTTACGGGGGGGGGTGATCGGGGCAGAGGAAGACGCGAGTGGCGAGTGAAGGCGTGTTGTGTGACCGGAAAAGTGAGTTAGGAGAAGTGAATGAACGAGGTAAGAGAGTGAACGGGATGCTAAAGTTGTAATGTCGAGCAGTGAAATACAGGTAAACGAACTGCAAAGTGAGAAATCATAGCGGAGGGAGAAACAAACGCACGTGAGGTTGATGTCGGCGACGGGGACTCGCCACGTGTTCAAGGTACTGTAATGACACCAACGGGCAAGAACTAACGAACTGTGTCGCGCATCAGTGCCACAGTGGGAATCTGAGGTCAGCTAACAATTAGGTAGATATATTATCAGAAACATTTACATCAATAAAGTATTCTTCTTCACCTTGTTATTATTATATTATAATTATATTATATATTATATATATAATATATATTACATATATTATATACTAGCTAACCCGGCGAACTCTGTTTCGCCTTAACAGCCGGTCCCATCGTTTTCTCGCGTGTTACTCACTGTGAGAAACTGTACTATCCTTGATGCACTGCGTACGTGCAAAAACGTGCGTTCTCACACAGGAACGCTGTCGAACGGGATAAACAGTATCCTATGTCCGTCTCCTGGCTCTAAGCTTCCTGCTCACCAAATCGGTACAGCCGTTCTTGAGTTATAAATAGTGTAACTAACACGACTTTTATATAGATATAACGGCGAACGAAAGGCGGCTATCATTATCGCCTTCTGTTATCAGTGCGGCGTTACAACAATGGGTTACAACAGGCAACAATGACCGCTAACATGCGAAATCACGCGAAAACGTGCGAAAACGTGCAAAACGCGTTCTCACACAGGAACGCTGTCGAACAGGATAAACAGTAACATATGTCCGTCTCCCTGGCTCTAAACTTCCTGCTCACCAATTTTCAGCCAAATCGGTTCAGCCTGCTTGAGTTATAAAATAGTGCCAACTTCAACACGACTTTCTTTTATATATACTAGCTGACCCGGCGAACTCTGTTCCGCCGTAACAGCCGGTCCCATCTTTTTCTCGCGTCGCACTCACTGTGAGAAACTGTACTATCCTTGTTGCACTCGTGATAATAAAGCAATTGCAGATTTGTGTTTTTCTCTCAAACAAAGAAGAATTTCAAAAAAACGCTGTGATATTAAATAGATAATTAAAAAATCTATTACGTAGGAGAGCCTCTTTTTTTTTGGAATTGATTTTTGTTTAAGAAAGAAATACAAAGCTGTAACTATAGGGACCGGCTGTTAAAGGCAATAAATAAGCAGATATTGGAATTTATTAAGTTAAATTGTTTATTATAAAATACAAACAAAAAAATTAAGTAGATTAATCATTCATTATTGTTCCTGTATTTTGGTGCATAGTTTGCACTCTTCAGTTAAGTACCTTCACGCGAAAACGTGCGTTCTCACACAGGAAGGCTGTCGAACGGGATAAACATCCTATGTCCGTCTCCTGGCTCTAAGCTTCCTGCTCGCAATTTTCAGCCAAATCAGTACAGCTGTTCTTGAGTTATAAATAGTGTAACTAACACAACTTTCTTTTATATATATAGATACTAGCTGACCCGGCGAACTCTGTTCCACCTTAACAGCCGGTCCCATCTTTTTCTCGCGTCGCACTCACTGTGAGAAACTGTACTATCCTAGTTGCACTCGTGATAATAAAGCAATTGCAGATTTGCGTTTTTCTCTCAAACAAAGAAGAATTTCATAAAAACGCTCTGATATTAAATGGATAATAAAAAAATCTGTTACCTAGCAGAGCGTTTTTTTTAATTGATTTTTGTTTAAGAGAGAAATACAAAGCTGTAATCATAGGGACCGGCTGTTAAAGGCAATAAATAAGCAGATTTTGGAATTTATTAAGTTAAATTGTTTATTAGAATATACAAATAAAAAAATTAAGTAGATTAATCATTCATTATTGTTCCTGTATTTTGGTGCATAGGTTGCACTCTTCAGTTAAGTACCTTGTGATACACGACATTTTTTGTTTTATTATCAGGCACAAAAACAAACAACGCAGATGATCTTCCGACCCGTGAACATGCCACATATAATTGACCATGGGAAAAACATGGATATTCTAGATTCAAACCACAAATTTTCAAGGATTGGCCTTGTGATTTGTTGATGGTCATGGAGAATGCAAGACGGATCGGAAATTGATGCCTTTTAAATTGAAACGTCATATCGCTATCATTATCGCCTTCTGTTATCAGTGCGGCGTTACAACAATGGGTTACAACAGGCAACAATGACCGCTAACATGCGAAATCACGCGAAAACGTGCGAAAACGTGCAAAAACGTGCGTTCTCACACAGGAACGCTGTCGAACGGGATAAACAGTATCCTATGTCCGT
>BLKR01007869.1:0-22500 GCA_011170035.1 Teleogryllus occipitalis
CAGCGGCGGATAATGGCGGGCTGAGGGGGACAGCGGAGGCTGAGGGAGGGATTTTGGGGGCAGCGGGGCTGAGGAAGGGGCAGCGGGCGCCGCGGGGACAACGAGGGATCGGATGGGGCGACGGGGGCAGGGGGTTTGCTGAGGGCTGAGACCGGCAGCAGGGGTGAATCCGTTGTTGTCTTCAGCTCGTGCCGCCTAGCCTTGCCTCGCCTCGCCTCGCCGCGAAATTACGCCTTCCCAGATTTAATCCAATTCCCGACATAATTCTCGAGATGAAGGCGTCAGGGACTTCTTCTTCTGCTACTCTGTCTTCCTCTTCGGCGGGCGTTTTCTTCGCAGCCTCGACTCCCGAGACGCCCCGCTCGGTCACTGCGTCACGTCGTGGGCTATCTGCTCCATAAGAACTGCGTTTTTCTCTCTCTCCGTCGTTCTCCAAGTTTCTGCAGTTTCCCTTCGCCAAAGTTTCTTTGGATCAGCGTTGAAATAAGTTTTTTTGCCGGAGCCCCGCCAAAATCTTATTCTTTTTTCTCTCGAGAGACTTGGCTTCTCTGGGAACGTGACCCAACATGGAGCACTTGTTCGCCATATGGGGGCGTGTTGATATTTGTAGTACTACTGCAAACTGACTAGAAAGTCAGTCGTCTGCCCTGAGATGTTGAGTGTTACTTCGAAGGGTATTTAATAGAAGTTGACGAGCAAATATATCGTTCCTTTGAGGAAGTAAGCTTGATTAGCTGAATGCCGAATGAAGGTAAAAGTGAGGGAATTTTGAATAAAACGGGTGAAGATAGCAGCAATCGTACGAATGTTTAAAAATATATATTCATGAAATGAGGAAAGCATACATGAACAACCTAGAATGTATGGCAAACTAAACTATATTATTTGATTTAATCCGCAATGTCAGGGTTTGTTAGAATCAAATCTAAAATATATTTCGAAATATAAAAATGCATACACATATTGGACATGATTTAATATGGGTGTATACATACATTTTTTCTTTTTCCTTTCTTTTTTGTTTCTTTCTGTGCATGTTACTTAGCTTACTTTTCACTGCTACTCTATGGATCGACAATACTTATCGAGTCATCGATATTGCTTGGAGAGATGCTATATTCAATAAATTGGTTTAAAATGTTTCGTTTTTAATATAATATAATCAAAAACAAGTTTCTTCGAAAAAATCTGTTCCTTTATCTATCAAATATGTAATAAGAAAAAGTTGCACGATAATGAGGCTATTTTTTGTTTGAGAAAAAAACATGTTTTGTTGGTCTCAGATGTAGATAACCTAGATTTTTTTAGTTATATTCCTGGAAAATTGTATTTGCTTAGAAGTAATATAGAACGCACCCGTTAAGCAAGTTCCTGTTGGAAACATCTGTCTCATTACGCCCCTCTGTGAACAACTTCAGCGCCTAAAATGTAAACAAAATTTTCACCAAAATCGAAATTTTCGAAAGTTTCATTCTTTCTCTTTTTATAATACAGCGTGTTACTTATTAAAACATCTAAAATTTAGAAAGTTGCAAAACCTTTTTTTAATTGATTCTGTACCTTCAATTTTTCAGACAGATCTATTTTCTAAAATAATAAATATTCTAATATTAGACCTTTAAATTAATTTGGATATATTTTAAAAATATGTTAATAGTTTCTGTGAAAAAAAATTGTTTGATTCCGTAGTATATTTAAGAAGTAGCACGCACACATTTTTTCCTTCTCGATCTTGAGAGAGTGGGTATCCCTTTACCTTCATAATCCAAGCATCGGTACTTGATTCCTAGAAGTAGAGCAAAGTACGTCAAGGTAGAAATGTTAGGAATGTGACGTGCCTCCCTCGCAGCTGACTGACTTCAGCGTATTCCTATGGCACGTATTCCTTAGGCAGCGTATTCCTAAGGCGGAGCGTCACATGGAGCACTGTGGTTGACTTAACGAATTGTAAAAAGTTGAGGGGAAGGAGGAAGGCAGCTTACTCAGAATTCATGTCCCAGTCAATGCACCTTTTTGTTACTGATTAAATGTGAGAGAGGGGACGAAAAACTAGGTGAGGAGGTATATAGAGGTCGAGCTCTACAGATGGCGACCTCTTACCTCATCGCTACGTGGTCCAGGTGCTCCAGGACGGGCGGCGGTGCAGCGGCGGAGCTCTCACGTGTGCCTCTGCTTCCCGTATCATGTCTGCTTCACTTCTCCGACTCTGGCTCACTCTCCACTGCCTCTGGCTCATTTCTTCTCTCGGAGTCTGTCTTATATCTTCTCTGCTTCTGGCTCATTTCTTCTCTCGGACTCTGTCTTGTATCTTCTCTGCTTCTGGCTCATTTCTTCTCTCGGACTCTGTCTTATATCTTCTCTGCCTCTGGCTCATTTCTTCTCTCGGACACTGTCTTATATCTTCTCTGCTTCTGGCTCATTTCTTCTCTCGGACTCTGTCTTATATCTTCTCTGCTTCTGGCTCATTTCTTCTCTCGGACTCTGTCTTATATCTTCTCTGCTTCTGGCTCATTTCTTCTCTCGGACTTTGTCTTATATCTTCTCTGCCTCTGGCTCATTTCTTCTCTCGGACTCTGTCTTATATCTTCTCTTCCTCTGGATCATTTCTTCTTTCTCTCTCCTCTGGCTCCGCCAAACCCATTTATATTGGTATCAAGCTTGCATTCGGCAGCATTTCTTAGAGGTCCCTGCCAGAATGTTTTGCGACTCTGCATACCACTTGCCTTGGGAGTCACTCCCGGTATAGAGTGGCCCGGTATAGAGCTGTGATGTAAGTGATGTAATGAGTGATCGTGATGTAGACTCACCACACAAATTCAGTCTGAAGACAGTTGTATAAATTTAAACATTCTGCACGATTTCAAATTTCACTTTTTGTAAGTACTAAGAAAGTATATTCTATCGTTTGCTGTTTTAATTGTTGTGAATAATTTAAAATAAAATGATTTTATTTTATTCTTCAATGTAAGGAAACCTCTTGTCCTATCTGTCAAGGACAAAAAGAGCTGAGGAACATCAAGTTCAATGAATGAGCTCTAGGATCGGCATCTATCCTGCGTGCCAATACTATTTTCTCTAAATTAATTTTTGAATAAAATGTTCGGCACTAGTGATTGTTATTCTACTCTTATCTTTCCTCTCTTTGCACGCCTTCTTCTTTGTTTTAGAATCCAATGATTATTTAGCATCAGTTACTACTTTTACGATGGATAGGGAGAACAACAGGCAAATCAGTTGATCTGTTTCAAAAGAGGTGATTTTCCGCAATGAAGTTTGAGTTTAGCAATATAACTAATGAGTTGAATCTAGAATTAAGCGTGTACCCAAACAACAGGACAAGCACCACTGAGAGAATTGGGCAGGATATACAAACGATCAGAGCATAGCCTGCCGACTGAATGGCGTGGGTCGGGCTACACGTGTCACATAGTTCCTTATATCTGAGCACAGCCAGATTTAATCAAGAAAAAACTGAATATCTCTTGTGTCACAGCAAAACAAACTAAACATAATTAACGTTAAAATATACTTATTTCATTTGCGCATCACAATTCGTCTTAAATAGGAACAAGCGAGACAGGCTTGGGAGAAAATTTGAGGTAATGTTGTTTACACGTTCCCCGTTTACTGGAACAAAATCCGTCTCGTTCAATTAAATACAGCATTCCGTGTTATCAAGCCGCTATATATTGAAACACGTTTTAGGACTTATAGAGGACGCCTACATTAAAATGTTCAACTCAACAGTCCAGTTTTTCTCATTCAGTCCTCATCCGGTCGCTCAGTCGTAGGATTTTAAAATACCTCCGCAATGCTAGAAATTAATTTAAGACGTATTTAACAAGACATCACCAATATTTACTTTGAAAGTAGATCTTAATATTTCCACCTGATATTTAAGGTTTAGTTCATTACAATTGTTAGAGTTTTCCATTTAACACTTTGATACAAAAACAATCATCAAAACATCCGTTTTCACAATCAAAATGATTCGTAAAAATCTTCGAATTGGAACACGTGCGCAACCTTGGCAAAGTGCCTCCCCTGGTAGTTCCGCTTCCGCCCGGTCGCCCTCCAAATCCGGAACCTTGCACGCAACGGGCTAGGCCCACTTAAACTTTTAGGTGAATCTCGGCCGTCTGAACGCTAATAGGATAACCGAGCTCCTGCTCGGAGCCTCTCTCACGGTCGAATGCTGCACCCCAGGAGCTTATTTGCCCAATATACTACTTATTTTACTTTCTCGCTACCGCTTACGCAGTAGAGAGAATGTTACGTAATGCTGCGTGAGAAAACGGTAAATGTTCGGCAGAAAATTCTAAAACTCTGGTAACAAAAAAGTAAATAAAACCAGCTGCTAAATTTAGAAATGTAGCCCTGAGACATTTTCAAAATTTTCAAAAAAGTCTCCTTCGGTGTTGATTGAATTTTTTGTTAGATAGTGTGGAGAACGTTGAAGAGAACAGTGCAAGTTTCATTTTCGTGAAAAACTATGATTTTTCAAAAATTACAAATATTCAACATTTTTTAGTCTTCCTACACCTACAATTATGAAGGTAGATATATTTCCCTTAACTAAATCTGTTCCTTAAAGATAGATTTTGAAATAAGTCCATGTTCCATTTTGAAAATTTGAGAACTTTTCGCTTAAATTTGTGTGAAGTATGGGTCGAAAAGTATTTGCTGTTTTAGTTAGCACCACTGATTTTATTCTTTTGCAAGGAAACACTTCTCTAAGG
Source organism: Teleogryllus occipitalis (assembly GCA_011170035.1). Lineage (NCBI taxonomy): Eukaryota > Metazoa > Arthropoda > Insecta > Orthoptera > Gryllidae > Teleogryllus > Teleogryllus occipitalis. Next base: position 4,740 of record BLKR01007869.1, read on the forward strand.
GATATTATTAAAACTAGTCTATTTCAACAATATTACTGAACCCAATAAAAACTTGAATCAGCAAAGTGGCTACAAAGAACAAAAACAAATGTCAAAAATTAATTTTAAAAAATGAGCCGAAATTCCAAAAATGAAAATAACAAAACATATAAATTATGTCAAAATTTAGTCATCATCTAAAACAAACTATAAATAATAAATTATAACATTTTTAAATACAAACTACGTGGGAGTTTCAGGAACGTAATGCAGTATAGTGATAGTGTATATTTTTGCCTTTAAATACTCACTGAATAACTTTCAACTGTCTGCTAGTAAAGGTTAAGGTAACAGGTGCTCAGCTGAACTTGATTTACGTGGATTTAAGGTATCACTGAGGTCTTGTATGCTGAAGGTACCCGGAGCAGCATTTGAGATTGTACACTGTTAAATAATCAAAACATACATTTCTAGTAATATTACTGGATTTTACTGAATTGTACTGAAGCAAGTCTTAGTGTCTAACATAAAGTCGGTAGTTATCCCGAGAAAACATAGATCACAGTCGCTAAATTTTGTTTCCATAGCGTTTATTTCACAACATGCTGAAACATAATTATAACATAGAAAACAATAAAGGAAAGGCAATGATTGTATAATGTTTCGTTCTGATGCGTTTGACATGAAATAATTCTGGATTGATATAATGCAATAAATGTACGTGGTCTCCCCTCATTATTTGCTATCTATTAAAATCGTGAAATTTACTTGTAGTTATTGTGCAAAATATGTACTGTTTGATAATTTTTGAACAAGTTGAAAATATTAAGTACGTGTTTGATAAGTTATTTTGATGAATTAATTATATTATGTTACTGTTGGATGAACATGAATTTGCAATCAAGCTTTTACGCAGTGATTTTGTCTGACATCATTTCATATTACTCCAAATGCACTAGAAAAGATCTGGAGGCCATTTTCTGTATCCATTTGGCATTAGAATGAATTAATGTAATCTGCTAGAAGCGAAGGAGCAAAAAAATTTAATCGAAACGAAATACAGCTAGAACACAGATTTAACTCGTTCGTATTTTATGGCCCATTTTATTTGTGTGCTTTCCTTAGAGAGCTCGTTTTTCATAGGCACAGAAAAAATTAAAAACGCAAGGATCCAGCAAACTCGAGGAAATGGCTTGAAAATCGATAACAATTATGGTTTGTGAGACATTCTTCTCCATAGAATCGCAGTGTCGGGTTTGAGTAATTGAACCCTACGTGAAAGCAAATGAATAGAAATGCCATTTCACACTTAATTCGAAACTTCTTTTGTCAACTCTGATAAAGCTTCTCCATTTCTCTTTCGGGAAAAGCGTTAATAAGTGTGAAAACCTGCTTCTTTTCCTTGTAATATAAATTATATTTTATCGCGAAATTTAACTGCTCTCAATTAATAGCCCGTAAGAATTTAAGGGTTCACTGTTACTCATTCTCATCTTTCTTTCTCGCTCGGGGTGGTACGTAGAATGCTTACGTGAATTCATATGGTTTCAGATACCTAAACATGGCTTACAAATAATATTTTACCCTTCCCTTCAAGCTGTGTGCAACATGCTTCAAACATGAGCAAATAAAGTCATAGGATTATGGGAAAATTCCTCGTTCTTGTTTAGTGTATGTAGAAATTCGAAAACCCGTGACGTTAGAGTAATGTGTAATGTCATAATGCAGAAATTTATCCCTATTTTTCTTGTAAAATTGGTTCTACTGCTGCGATATGACGTATGATATATAATATAATCGTACGTCAAAAACTGCATTAATATATATCCCCATCCCCTCATGAACTTCGCGAAAATTGCATTGCAGTAACTTCAATCGTTCAAAAACTGCAAGAATATATATATATATATATATATATATATATATATATATATATATATATATATATATATATTCTTGCAGTTTTGACATTATTATATTATATATCATTCTCATATCGCAGCAAGAAGTTCATGAGGGGATGGGGATAATTGATAATGCATTCATTTCCATTTTATCACTTGCATTTTACGAGATATTGCGGTAAATTTGGTTGTTTAGTGGAACTATAGAAACAGTAGAATTAGTGAACTTGTAATAAGGGAAAAGATGATAGGAGAGGTTTTTGAGTTAGACGATGAAGTGTTTTTAAATGCAAAGATAAGAGAGTGTATACGATTGTAATGTCGATTGAAGTAAGTGTTTCTTTACAACAAATGTTCAGGGTTTATGAGAATGTGTTGCACTACGTCATAAGTTAAGGGAAGTGCAGAATTTCATGCTGTAGTCCACCGCAACACACACCTACATACACCTACTAAAGATAAAACCATTCCATTGCATTTTAAAAAACGTGTAACACTGTGAATAGTATTTGCATTATGGAAGAATTTCAAAACGTCTACATTTCATTAGAAATGAAAGGAGAAAAAGTTCTTAACGAAAGTAAACTATATTTTGAGATTTTCGATTTTACTCATGGTGTACATGTATTTTTTTTATTGCAGCTTTATGTATTGTATTCTTTCTTAGGATTACTCAAAAAGGTTAAGTTAATAATAATATTAATAATAATAATAGTGTTTTATTTAAATAAATTTACCTTTCATTATTTTCTATGGATTTCCACCAGCTTGGTCTCAAGTAAGCAAAGTTGGGGAGTGCGTGGCAATAACTCGTCCGGAATGAAGTATATTAGTAATTATAATACAACTATGATAAGGAAATAATGACTTTTTGCTCTTCAATAAGATACACTTGAATTAAAATAATTTTTAATGGTTCAAATATCTTGGTCTCTTGAGAAACTTGAGCCAAGAAACGTAATCTAAAACGTTTAGGACTCGTAAGTGAAGGAAGTACCCCTAAGAGAGAAACTTTACAAAAAGCATCGCGACTCTTCAGGGATTTATTTCCATCTGTCTTATCCAGTCGCCAGCCAGAGTTCCTCCACGTCTTAGTGACTTCACTGACAAGCTGTACTGCACTTCCTCATGTTAAGAAGGATTTTCTGGCCGAGCTTTCCCGTGCGGCTGTTGCGACGGCACAACTGTCGCTATAGCTGGGAATTCAGCCTCGCCCCACGTTCAGCAAACAGCTCAGCTACTTTAAGTACTATAGTTAGATAAACACACTTTCGCTAAAGGACGGGTGGGACGGCGTTCTGAATATTGTCTACGCAAAGTTGGCAACAAATATTGACAAGTTATGAAGTATAATCGTTTCAAATTATCTTAACAGGACTTTATCTTGAAAGTCAAGAAGAGTTCAGAGAGGGAAATGGATGTCCCTACACAAGCTGATGTCTTGTCGTCCCTTTACAAAAAGTACTTCTCTACTTCGTCATAACAGTTTGGAAACTTTTGTTCGTTATAGGATCATATACAATTTAGAGATGTGAACCAAATGACTTAATTACTGGCGAAAAACGAACGCTTCAATGGAGTTTAAAATGAAATGAACTGTTATAAAAGATGTATGTAGCTACTGCTATGTAGAATTCACTTTTATCTTCGATTATGAAATTATTTCTCTACAAAAGTACCGTTCGGTTTAAAATTAAAATTATATTAACAATTATCGAAACAAACTTCATACTATGGATATTTTACATTCAAAATGTATCAGGATAATAATAAACACTTTCATTACTAAATGTATTTTGTCTGGGTTCAGTAGCCAATATTCCTGTCATGAGTATTAATACAATTGACATTATCGTTCTAAATTCCCAAATATGACAAAAATGTAGTTTACTAGTGACCGTTTTTCATTAAATGGTATCAATGTTTTAATCATCGGAGGTATGATCAAACAGAATGTATTTAATAATATGCTGTATTATTATAGATGGCTTAATGGACTGGAGAAATAAAATGATATTATAAATGAGGTTATATGCATGCAAATTGGTGAACCGTGAATAAAATATATGCATGTGTTGTCACAGCTGCCTTCGTTTTTTGAACTAGAAAGATCTACAATATACAGCATCAAATGAATTCATTAGCAATTACTCAATGCGTGCGAGAAGAAGGCAGCCTTTACCCCATTTTCTGACCTTGACACAGACTGAAGTAGCTCAGGACATCAACAGATGTCAATGCATTGCCTCTGATCGGAAGGTCCTAGGGTTCAAGTCCCGACGATGGCAGGATATTTTCGACACTAGCTAGATAACTTAGTTGAATTCAGCTTAAGTCTTGAGGAGAATTGTAATGGACAGCTGCTCTGATCGTTAGTTTTCGGTGGTTTCTTTGATCAACACTAGACGTATGCCGGGGTAGTAACCTAACAGCCGGGCCATAGACCACGCGCGATCTTTTCTTCCTCTTTTTTGTTCTATTCTTACCTCCTACTTGAACACCAGTACCCTTTCATGCAGTACCGTGCCACGCATGTCGGGAGACGAGTCAGGAACTTAAAGATTATCCCGGGTCGGCAGTGGCTCGCTCATGGGAGATACCTGGATTGATTGATATTTTTCGTGTTTCCGGGCGCGTCAACTGCTTCGGTCATTATTCCCGTTAGTGTAGTGCATGTTTATTTCTCGGGAATATGGCGGTGATCTTCCCCCGCTGGATGACGAGATCCGGCGCCGACCTACCGTCGGCTAGTGGGGTTTCCCCCTAACAAGGACTCTCCCACCAGCGGGGCACCGCTCCAGCCGGGACAACCTCTAAACTCCCGACCGGTCTCCCGGAATATGTGATAGTGTAGTGCATGTTAGTGTAAGTGTGTGTGTGTGTGTGTGTGTGTGTGTGTGTGTAAGGAGAGAGGAAGGACAGATCGCGCGCAGTCCGTGGCCCGCTTGGTAGGGTACTGCTCCGGCATTCGCCCGGTGTTGATCGGAGAAACCACGGAAAACTACCGATCAGAGCAGCCGGCCGCTAGAATTCTCCTCCAGACATCAGTTGATGCACTGAGCTACCGCTACCGCTACCGCTACCGGTGGGATATACCTGGATGGGAGGTACCTGGATGCGAGGTACCTGGATGATGAATACCTGGATGGTCCTCGTGTAGATAGGTGACGTAACTCGCCAACCTTCAGCGAAAGAACACAGTCACCTCTAGTGATGAAACCATGCTTTTCACTTGACACAAAGTGGCCGCGGACACGAAATAATCTAATCTTTCTTCAAGAGATGATTACATTAGTGATTTGGCAAGCCTTTCCATGGTAGGGGTGATAATGATAGAGAAAAATGAGATTATTGATTATAATTGAAGTACTGTTTCAGATAGAATACACGGAGGAGTGAGAAGCCAGTTGTGCATAATCGCAAGCTGAAAACTTCATTTCTCATGTGAAACTCGAACCTGCATTCTTTGGATTTGCGTTCTTGGATGTTGTCCCAAGTCCCTCCGCTACGGAACCAAGAAATAAATTATTATTTTATGCAAGAGAATAATAACATTTCGAAAGAGAAGTAGGTATTTACGAACGATTTTCTGACTGAATCAGGTTATTTAGTATGCTGCGATACAAGGCTTCTGACCAAGTGTAGCCATTCAGAAACGTTGACGATACGTTCTAGACGGCTTTGTTACGTTGTGTGTAAAACAGATCATTACTCTGTCAAAACATTGGGGGAGCGTCCCCATGCATTTTCGGGCGTGTTGGTGCGACGAAAGTGGTGAGTCCCTAACCCACTAGATCGAATGCAGACTGTGTAGTTAATTGTTTGAACGGTAGTATCATTGTCTCTCTGAGCATTTGTGAGTGATAATGGTAGACGAATGGCTTTATTTCACCTTGCATGTTTTTATGGGATATTAATACAATGAGATTATGAATATTTAACCGCGATCTTTGAGTATCTTGAACGAATTCCTTAAATTAAATAACAATTTATTAATATCTCACTATATCTTAAATCGCATAAGGTATACAAACCATTTTATATTTTATAATCAGTATCATACATTTATATTCATATCACGCTGTTAAATGCTGTTGGCTTTATTAGCATGGATAAAACCACTAATTTATTATGAAACATTGTAAACCACTAATAAAAATCGCTGTCGGTACAATTCAGAAAGAAAATGGTGATACAGGATCTCAAGCAACGTTTATTTTCTAATTTGTTAGATATAAATGGAAGAGTTAACATGACAAGAAGAATATTTCAGTTTTCGAGAGGAAAAATCTATTAAGTTTGGTCAGTTAATAACCAATATAACTCTCGCGCCGAATTGCTTACTCCTCTTCTCTCTTGCTTATTGCTAGTTGAACTTTAAATTTAGCTCGTGTTTCTCTTATTTTATATCATTTGGCACTGTTCCAACACGCATTTCTTTTATAGTCCTATTTAGTTTATTATCCATTACTATTACCTAGCAGAGTTGATATGTTTTCCTATTTTCAATCAACTCTTTCGCATTTTTCGCTGTCGTAGATAATTGCAAACACTATTCAGAAACTGCTATCTGCAAAGATTTGTTCCGTATTTTATTATCCGTTAGCTCACAGAAGTATCTTCTGATGAATCCCAAAAAACTCTTTCTAGACGTACGTTTTAAACTCTTATCTATCCTATGTAACATTTCAATTTTCGGAATATGCGAACGCAGGAGAACTATTAGAGCACGATCTACCGGGCTCTTTCCCGGCGTTAAGGGGATGCATGGGTCGAGTGAGTAGAGTGGCTGAGTCATAACCGTCGGGAAAGTCGTACGTGATATAGAGAGGCGCTTACACGACGTCGATAGCGGGGAAATTAACGGCGCCAGAGGGAGGTGAGTCGGGACGCGGGGCGGCACGTGGTGGCAGCCTGCTCCAAGCGCTCCTTAAATCAGGCGACAGGGCGCAGCGCCACCCCCTCCCTCTCCACCAGGCGTAACTTACAGGAGGAGAAAGAGAGGGTGGGGTAGTTTCCTCGTTCCCCGGTTATTTTGAGCTTGATTACATTTTCAGAAATAAATGTTATGCTGAATCCTCCGTCGGTAAACCTATGTTCCCTGTGATCAAAAAGTCAGATCTTTAATTATTTGCAGTTTGTATTGATATGTGTCTATCTGTACTCGTCGCGACAGACCGCGTACGGGCCATGGTATTACCAGCAGTGTCCCAGCCTCGCGGCCATGGGTTAAGGGGTACGTGTGGTTAGAACGAAGCCATCGCATGCCGTATTCTGGTCTTCTCAAACTGAGAAGTGAGTGATCCCATCGTCACACAGCAACATAAACAAGGACATTTCAAGTGCATTGAAAACGTACATTATAAACTTGTCGGATCGAGAATCGAATCCAGGATTGCCTCATGGCAAGCAAGCACGCTGACCAATGATCTAAACAGCGAGGGCTGTATTGAAATGCACTATTTTTTTAAAATTGAATTTCCCGCCAAATATTTTGGAAAAGCTTTCCAAGATACGCATAGATGTCAACTATGTTTCATAATTTTCTCAGAATTTTATCTCTAATATTATTTATTCTTCTTTTATCTCTATAATTTTTCCAGAAGTAATAATATGAAAAAATCGACAATTAGTATTTTCTCTGATATCTTACAAAATAATCAGGCTGTCACTCTGAGATTTGCGGAAAACGAGTTTCAAAATAACACTAAACGTGCCCTCAATTCAAAATTGAATTAAATTTCTGGGCACTCCCCCCTCTTATCCCACTAAGAGGGGTAAGTATAAATTAATGTAAAATATAAAATACACTTTACAATGTTAATATGATTGCCGATATATTATAAAAATTTGTGAGTTTAATGTCAGTCATGTAATAAAAAATAACATTACATGGGTCAGTTTTGTATTCCCAGAAGTTAACGTCAACCACTTCTAGGAAGCGTCTCGTCTGCTGCACCCTCAGAGGAAGGGGCGTGTCTCTGCTGTGGCAATTTTCAAAGGTCAGCCTCTGAACCTTGGGAAACTGCCAGCAGTTACGATTCCGAGAAAATATGGTCACCCGGCAGATCCTGTGGCTTGTCACCGGCAAAAGTGGCTAAGGGTATCAACCGATGTTCCTGCTGTCGTGGGGGATGGGTCTGGCACCACGTGCGGGGAAGTGGAAGGACGGTAAGGGCACAAGGTGCCCTCTGGGCTGTTCCCCATTCTCGTAAAGACCTAAGGTGGATGAGAGGGCGCACTAAGAACGGGGATGACCTCAGTCATGGCAAACGGCCGTTTATTGGCGTAGTGTTACTTACATAGGTACCTGACGTAGCCCAGCCTCGCCAAGGACTGTTCACAGGAAGAGAGACTGCAGCGTCCATCGGACGGGTTAGCGACACTTAAAGTGCACAGCGGGCAAGGGAGGGGCGAGAAGCTGCTAGCAGGACCCCCGAAGGTTGGTCTAGATTAGAGGGGTGGTGGGGTGTCGCCAGGGCCAGTTAGGACCTATCTGAACCGGCAAGGGGTGAAGGGAGGTCGGCAGGTCTTGCAGCTAGGTCGAATACAGTTCCTCCTTGGAGGAGAATTCTCCACTGGGAGAAGATCAAAGCCACCTTTCGTGATAAAAGTGCACTACGCTTATGGGACTAATTACTTCAGCATTTACCGCGCCCTGAATCAGTCGATTGATCAAGTCGATTTTGATCATTACCTAGATAGCTAGGTTGAATTTAACGCCAGCCCAGCGATATGTTTCATATAGTTTTTTATATTATAGTATTTTTGTACACCACTCACCAAGTCCCGGTAAGTATGTAATGATATAAATAATTATTTAATTTAAAAAATTTGGAATAATTAATTTTTTGTCCCCCCGTTTCTCAGTTTTTAATGCTAAATGAAGAAAACAATTTGTGCAAGCATTTTGTATGGTTAGATTTCGACAAAAAACTTGTGTTTGAGTGAAAATCAGATCAAAATTTCTATGAAAAATGGTAGTATGTCCTTCTTCATTGGTGTAGGTAGTAAAGTATTTTGCCGACTTACACTGCTGTTGAGCATATCAGATTCAACTCATGTGTAGAAGAAAAATGTTCATAAAATGGTGGCGTGTATCAAATGAACAATAAAGGGGGTATCGTCACGTAATATTCATAGGTAAAAAAGTAACATAAACAATAAAGTATCTTTCATATTTACTGTTTACAATGGTAATTAGGATTAATTTATTTTTAAGACCGTTAGCAATTGTTATTAACATCTTCCACCAGTTTCTAAACAGTCAATGGCAGAAGTAATACGTGAATCTATCAAACTTCCATTGACACATTTGTTCTTGGAAATGTCACATGTTTATAGTCACTCATTTTCCAACAGCCATGTCCAAATTTTCTATGAGAACATTTTTTCGAGTAGGATGCGCTGTTTTACGACCGTATGTGCGTGCGGCCGACGCGGGATTTATCTAGATCGCACCCGCATCCTTCTTGCGTAGTTTCTATTGGCTATCTCTCCATTCCTTGCACTTTTCTTTTCTTTTCCCTCACCTTCTTACCCCACTCCACCACTTCCCTGCTTCCTCCTTTCCCATTTCATCGTTTTCACGCTTCTCTTCCTCCTCTTCACACCTTCTTCCTCGTATTCTTTTTCTCTTTCCACCCTTCTCTTCACCAGCCTTGTCTTGTGATTCCCCTCCGTCTCATATTCCGCCGAACGAGCTTCTCCTTCTCATAAGCACTTCCCTCTCGGTTCTTTTTTAACTATTTTCTTCCCCTTCGTCACATTTCTTTTCTTTTTTATCCGAGTTTAATGGGGCAAGACTTGTTACGGGCATAATAACCGAGCAGTAATTCTCTTATTTTCTATCTCTTTCGCTCGCGTTTTTTCTATCTCCTATCTACACCGTATAAAATATCTCAGCCAAGTACACAAACTTTTACACAATCCCACCACGGTCATTTATCATCTGCGGGCGAGGGTGGCGCTCCTGGCAGCCGTGGGGCGCAACTTACCTTCTCCCCTTTGATTAAGCGTGGCCTCGATAAAGCTTAGCAGAACAATGAACAGATGACGTACGGACTTTATTGATTCCTCTGTTTCTTGGTTATTTGTGTCGACCTGGTTTCACAAGAAAGAGGCAACCTCTTGCGGAGACTGGACGTTGGTGCACAGTTACATTCCCCTGCCCATCAAAATAAAGTGGTTGAGTTTTGTAAAAGTATTGGTATTATGTCGTAAATTTGAGCTCAAACTAACATGTTAATTATTGTGAATAGTGTGGTACTGTATTAATGTAGAATTGCGGTATTGTTTTATGAAACAATATAACACTTGTTTCAATAGATACAAGTGTTATATATAATATTAACAAGTGTAATATATATAATTTTCAGAAATGTAAGCCTACATTTACTTAAATGAACAAATAAAATTTCAAGATTTTACCACCCCAAAATATTAGATAACTTTCTTTTTACTTGAGAGAGATCTGGATCATTAAATAGGAATTTTCACATAAATTATTGAATTATACTTTTTGACACATGGCTTTTACATATTTTGCATCAGAATGAGATCACCATCAGTCCCAAATGTACTGATCTCGTATATTCCTATCTGAGCTAATCCATTATGCAATTTGGATTAATATGAGCTAATCCATTATGCAAATTTGTTTGTTGCACGCTTGTTGGTGCAATAATGGTTCAATGTCATTTTTAAACATAGAAAAATGAATAATTGAACTGTTCCATACAATTTCCTGTGATGTTTAACGTAAAATGTTTGGAAAGTTCAATTTAATTCTAGAGACCGGGTTTATCCGATAAGAATATTGTGTTTATCGATTAATTACCAAAGAATATCGATTCAATTGCTAACAATTACGCGAAATTATTTTTTCCTAGTCTCTTTAAATCTTTCATTCACACAACTTGAAGCTGAACCCTCGATTCGAAGTTCAGTGCTCAATTGTTCAATTAGAATACAATGACATCGTGTGGTTCTGCAACCGCCTAAAAAGTTTACCAGAAGTAGATTCATGACAAATTAGCCATTCACAACGCTTATTGACAGAACCTAAATAACCACCGTCACGCCATGCCTGTTGGAAAGAATGTGCAGCTCTGAGCTTCCTCCGCAGTGGTGTCCTGGGTGATCCCCAGACTCTCATCAAGTTGACATTGTAATTCGGGCTGTTACACTTGAGTTGAAGAGAGTTTGTTTGCGACGTCATTACACGTCCTGCATTAGGCCTCCTTGTTCTCGTTTTCTCTCAGGCCTGCGGTTTTTGTGGCCCCGTGGTCTGCGGTTGAAAACGCTTGCTGCGGATGGTAATGGCGCCAGAACACAGTTACACGAGCCAACTTTGAGCATAGCATTAAAATACCTTCCGTATAATAAACTTGTGGTTTTTAGTCTGTATGCCATTACATGTGGTCTGCAGGGCCTTCTTTGGCCTTTGTTATGCTAATTAATATGGTAACTAAGGGAAATTAGTGGATGGTGTTTGTATGGGAAGTTTTCTCTTTCTTGGGTTTACAACATCATCGTAATGTTGACACTTAAAATTCTTGTAATGTACTTGAAATACTCGTTAATTTTGTCAGTGCAATATATTTGTAAAATATTCTCAGATGAGCCGCATAAAGTATTTTGGAAACATGATGAATTTATGACAGAGAAAAAGGTCATTTTACCAGCGAAGATATTTGTTGTTTTTTAGCCACTTAAGTAAGATTGGTTTCCTTTTTTACATTTGTAACTTCCTCATACAATTAAAAGCAAAACCAAAAAATAATTATGCTTCTGTGTATAGAAATGCTTTATTTTGTTCTTAAAGCACCTTAAATGGATATCATAATCACTACTATGTGCTTTCAAACCAATATCATGTTTGTTATCAATGTTAAAGTTATCAACTCTTAGGGAAACAATATTCGTGTGCTACTTCCCAGTTTCAATATTTACCAAGATTAGACTTTAAATACTAGTAAATTAGGAACTTACACCACCATTATTCTGCCCTCCAGGAAATACTTCCCGCATAAAGCGAATATCAAATTTACTTTCACAAAAAACTCTTTGTTGCTTTAATAACGCTGTGAGGGGTTTCTCTTCCCTTGTTAGCTGAGTGATTTGAGACAATAAAGACCACGTCTTGATAACTTGATAACCACGAAAACGGTTTTGCTAATGAAGGCGACGCCAGAAGCAACCGTAACATTTCTCGACTTGACGTCCACTTTCCGGAGGAAAATTAATTCGTTGCCTTGGCAACCGTTAATAAAATAAGCCTAAGACTTTTTTTTTTGCATTGAAGAATTTGGATCAAAAGATGAAACTAGAGGTGCTACAGAATGGCACAGACTTTCTCGTAGAAAATTATTTCTAATTTTCTTGGTGTGGACAGGCTTTAAGGTCTTGCTCCATTCCCTGGCCAGCTGCCATCTATCGTGACCCAAAGTAGATTTTTGGCATTTTCTCACCTTTTTTGCTTTCCTAGTACTACATACGAATCATTACTTCAAGAATATTAAAGAAGAGTAAAACCTCGTCCTAAATACAAAGTTTCATTGAAAACTTTGAAGCCCTTTTGAAAAACATTATGCTTAGACGTTACTGTAAATGCGAAATTTGAAGCTCTTTTTCACAGCAATCTATTGAGTTTTCAAAAATCTTCATTTGAAGTCATTTGAAGCACTTCTACTCATAATTGTAATAATGTATACAAATCGATGGAAATATGCATATTAACGGAGTGAGAGATATTAAAAAAAATTACATTGTGTAATTTTTGGAAAAACAAATAAATACACCAAAACGAACTTTATATCACATTAAACACTGCAATTAGCACTATCCATTGGAAACGTTTGAAGAAAAAATTTGGAGCCACTTTTGAGAAAATGGCGTTTGAGCGTTTCTGAAAATGTAGAATTTTGAGCTCGTTTCTAAAAAAAACTGCTGAGTTTTCGAGAAACTTAATTGACATTATTTAAATCACATGTACTCATTAATAAAATAGTATTTAGAAATCGGCTCTAATGTAAGTATTACCGACACGAGAGACAAGTCCAAAAATTACATTTTTGTAATTTTTGATAAAGCAAAAGAATAGAATAATATAGCGTTTATGTCCTCGTATATGGTTTATTTATCACTAACCATACCAAAAGTTTAAAACAAAAAATTTGGAACCAATTTTTGAGAAAATCATGTTTTTGTTATATTTTATAATTGCAAATCTTGCACCCACTTGCACGCGCGAAAACTACTTAAATTTTCAAAATAATCTGCATGACCTTCATGAAAGAACTATTTAAGGAAAAAAAATTAGGAGCCGTTTTTGAGAAAATTTTGAAAATGTCCTGAAGGCTTCATGTAAAGAACCCCCAAATTTAAAGATTGTTTGTCAACATTTCAAAGCTTCAAATAGATCCAGAATGCCAGGAGATTCTCCAATTTGGAGAAGATCATACGAATGGTTTAGACGCTTGGAGTGTTCACGGACGGACGGAAGGACGTTTTGCTTCCAATTGGTTTTTCGGCATCAAGAACCCACAAAACAGGGATTCTGGGTACACCACATATTAGAGAATTTTTTTTCTTAATTTAGCAACATATTTTATGCTTTTTTTCATCACCAGAGCCCGGCAATAAATTCTTTTCCGCCGATTTTTCGCGCAGCATTACATATTTTTTCTATACTACGTATATTACTCAGTATATACGTATGTATACGTGAAAGTAAAAATATCAGGAAGACTGTTATAACAAAAAGGGGTTACGCTATTTTAAGTAACATTCCAAATATGTAAGAAGAAAGTTTCTCAACATGTTTTTACATCATATTGTTTACGTATTTTTATGCACACAGTTATTGCACCCCATATTTTTTGCGTAGATGATGAAATTATTCTTTTTGGACTGATTTGTAGACCACTTGTTCTAAATACGAGTGGTGATAGTTCTAGTACTTACATGATTAATATAAAAATGCCTTATAATGGTAAATACTATTTTAATGAAACATTTGGTCCAATTATTGTAAAATTCTTGCCTCCCTCAAAATTTGTTGATTATCTTTCTCTCTTTCGATTGATTTATTAGTGTTTCTGAGAACGTTAACTACTGCGGTCGTTAGTACCGTAAGTGTAGTACATTCTTTTATCATGTGAGGTGTCGGTGATCTTCTTCCGTTGGATGGCGAGTTCCGGCACCGACCTATTTGTCGACATGCGAGGTTTTCCCAACCAGGTGTCTCCCACCAAAGGGCCACCACCTTAGCCGGGACAAGCTGCCGACTGGTCTCCCGATATGTGGTAGAGCAGTGTGTGTAACTGTACATGCGTGAAAGTAAGAAGTGAGGATATAACAAGAAGAGGAAGCAAAGTGTCGCGTAGTTCCATTCGTTTGGATACTGCTCAGACACTTGATTGGTTTTGATGGAAGAAACCACAGAAAGTTAACAATCGCTAAAGTCTGCTCCTAGAATAATTCTCCTTCAGAAAGCGCCTCTGATCGGAAGGTCCTTGGCCTCTCCTGTAAAAATCACGTGTGCTGGCTTTCCATTAACTAGTCCGAAGCATCTCGTTTCTCTAGTCATCTTTTTTACCCACTCTATAAAATCGGTTTACATTCCAAATCTAATTCCTCGGAATCCCTTTCGAGCCGCAGACTCCTTTACATTCAGCAATGAATGACACTAATTAACGTCCATACGAAAGTTTTTCTTTTTTTGAATATTCAAAAAATAACTGGATTCTCTTTGACGCGCCCACCCTGTGCCACCAGTTGCGACCTCTGCAGCCGGTGCGAGAAACTTCACGCGTCGTTCGTCATCGCGCTACCATGCGTGCTAGGAGGCCGTGTGTGCGACAGGCGTCCCTGTTCGTTGTAGGCCTATTAATTCGAAAAAAATCCCGCGTTCATTTTAAATTCAAAAGTATTCATGGTACGGTGACGAGCGGAAAATGTAAATGGAGAGTTGCGTTTTAACTCGTATGAATCGTTGTTGTACGCGCAGCTGATAATTACAGGAGGTTGCTTAATTTTGTTCCCTTCTCGAAAACGTTTCCTGGTGCTGTCTGTGACATTGGTAGTCCGATGTGATCTTCGAGCAACTTTCATGGAGCAATACAAAGTTTGAATAAGTGGGACGTTTCCTCTCTGTGTCGTTGATGGGGGACCTAGGACAGTGACGAATTTTTGAAAGTAATTCCTTAGTTTAATCGAATTCAACACCCTTGGAAGAGGATTATAGCTTTCAGCTGCCTTTATCAGTATTTTTTTGTAGTTTCTTCTATCAGTACCAGGCAAATGCTACCCACAAAAGGTGTGCTATTATTCTTTTCTCGTTCTTGATTCTCCTTTCCCTTTAGAGACACGCGCGCGCTTAAATTGACATGCACTGTACGAAAGAACCAAAGAACCTCTATGCCAAATAATTAGCATATTATTCGCTGGTTCGCCCTCTCATGGAATACGGAGTGGCATGTTGGAATCCATACAGAAAATCGCACCGGAAAAATCTAGATAGAATACAGAGAAAAGCGAATAAGTTATCTATAAAACTAACGCAATAAAATGGTCATGGGAACCACTAGAAACGAGAAGAACAAAGGAGAGGCTTTGCGCTCTTTATAAATTGTACGTAGGTTAACCGGCGTGGAAGGAAATTCAGGTTAGACTAGAAAAACCTAATTATTTCGACCGAAGCGATTACACCCACAAACTTCGAACAAGGAAAAAAACTCAGATCTTTGGAAATTTTCCTTTTGTAACAGAACAATTAGAGATTGGAACAGTTTACCCGCAATAAATTTTCAAAGCTTTTCATCTAAGTGTCGGAAGTTTTAGAAATAAGTTAGAACAAGATGAGAGTAATAGATAGTAAATGAGTAAGTGCTGTGAAGTGCGGTGAAGTGCTGGTCAGTGTAATTCAAAGCAAAACAATGTAGTGTAGAGCAGTGCAGTGCAGTGCAGTGCAGTGCAGTGAACGCGATCAATGAATTTAAAAAATCTAATTTAGCCAATATTTATGTATCGTGTATTAAATTTTAATATCACCAACATATACTTATTGGATATCATGAGTGTTGAAATAATTGTTATAATACTGAATATTAGTGATAGTATGATTATTGCATCCTCGTCTTGTACTGTACTCCTTTATAATTATTTATTATTATTATTTATTATTATTATTTATTATTATTATTTATTATTATTATTATTTATTATTATTATTTATTATTATTATTTATTATTATTACTATTACTATTGTAATTATTGTTATTTAACTGCCACAGGGTCATACCCAATTGCAGTTCAAATAAATGTAACGTAATCTAGATTTCAAGAAGAGATTATTAAATTTGTAAAAGTATCAATAATCTCGAATGAAATTTAACTTGATACAATTTCGTCTCTGAGAGACTATGACTGTAAAGAGTATGAACAAATATATTGCAACATACGTCCGGAGCATAGAGCTTTCTCCTCCAGAGCGGGGGAAGTATCTGAGTAGGGGAAGACACTCTCAAGTTCGACGCTCCCATAAGGGGAGCAATTCAACATGTATTACACTTACGGGACTAACCTTCTGGTGTACAACATGCATTACACTTACGGGACTAACAGTTGACGCGCTCGGAAACAGTAAAATCTCATCCACTCGAAAATGCACGAGACATGTGAAGTGGTTCATCTCCTAAAAGTACTTCCAAATATTAAGTTAAGATGTATTTGTAATGTTAGTAAGGATCAACAATTTACTCTGGAGTAATCGTACTCAGTGGTAATATTCATTTGATCGTTACCTCTGGTTTTACAAGAACATTGAGTTTGTTTGGACGTGAATTCTGGGAGGATTTATTTTTGACGGCCATTAAGCCAACGTTCATTTCATGCCGAACGCACGACAAAGACATTGTGGATATTTCAGTCGCTATTCAGTCGGTTGATTGGTTAATTACAGATTCCGGACGCATAAACTTCTAAGGTCATTAGTCCCATGTGTAATTTTTTTGTAGTAAATGTTTTTCCTCCGGGGGTGATGGTGATCTTACCCCCAGAATGGTGAGATCCGGTGCCGAACTGCCCGTCGGATAGCGGATTTTCTCCCCAATCTGGTATCTTCCCTCAACAAGCTCCACCTCATCCGGGGCAAGCTCTAAGCTCCCGATTGATCTCCCACCATGTGCTCCCAACGGGGGCTTGATTTTCGACACTAGCTATCTAGCTAGTGTCAAAACTTTTGCCACCGTTCTGTCCTCGAATCTCTGACCTCCTGGACAGTGGAACTGCAGTGACATAGTTGATGCTCTGAGCCACCTCTGCCGATTCTGTCAGTCGGGATCGAAACCAAGTGTTGAGGAATATATAGGAAAAATCGAGTGACCTCATCAAATCGAGCATATAATAAAAGGTATATGATATATGCAATTACGAAAAACAATATCATATAAGGATTTTTTTAAAAATATTTCAGGAAACCTTGAAAGTAATGCTTGTGATAATTAATAATCATTATTTTTGACGGATAGATTAACCTTGCAGCAAGCCTTAATCGTGACGTCGTGACCCATATTCGATGTAACGTGTCTGTAAACTTTCTACC
Source organism: Teleogryllus occipitalis (assembly GCA_011170035.1). Taxonomy (NCBI): domain Eukaryota; kingdom Metazoa; phylum Arthropoda; class Insecta; order Orthoptera; family Gryllidae; genus Teleogryllus; species Teleogryllus occipitalis. Next base: position 22,231 of record BLKR01007869.1, read on the forward strand.
ATCCCATTTACATGTCCTTTCTTCAATTAAATGTCCGTCATAGATTATTCCATATATAATTCTTTAAAAAAATCAGGTTTGCCCTTACGTAACTATGAAGAGTCACTGAATATAGTACAGTAATAACGATTCAAACAAGGAGATTTGTGCAATAGTTATAATAAATGTAAACAAGTTAACTTTTTGAACTAGCTTTTTCAAGTCAATGAGTATTGTTTTGTAGCTGGGATTTTAAGAATGCTAGAACTTGGTTTCGGGGAATCTGGAAGG